>CM042551.1:16202500-16290000 GCA_023630585.1 Cranoglanis bouderius
GTTTAAACTTGCAAGTATTAGCCTTTACTTTTAGCTTGTCAGACCTTAAACGTGTCTAACGTATTATACTTTTAGTTTAAGAAGTTATTCATAACAAAAATATCAAGCATAGGCACAGAGTATTTAGAAGTAAGATAACAAATGCATTTAATATGAGGACACAATTGAAAGATACATAAAATAGAGAAAAGAGTAGCTTACAGTCAGCGTCGTGAACCTCGGAAGCAGAATGGTCAAAGAGAAAAAGAGAGAGAGAAAGAGAGCGTTCTTTTCCAAGCATATCCTTTTATACCCCTGAGTCTCTTTGAAATGTATAGTGACCAGGATACCAAATGGAGATGAAACAATGTGTTTTAGGGCAGGGTGGACCCCATGGTGTTTTATGATAGGATTATATCACCTTCAGGCATAGTATGTTGCCGTGGGGGCAGGAAGGTGAGAAGTTTCCCATTGTAAACCTAAGGGGTTGTGTGTGTGTGTGTGTGTGTGTGTGTGTGTGTGTGTGTGTGTGTGTGTGTGTGTGTGTGTGTGTGTGTGTGTGTGTGTGTGTGTGTGTGTGTGTGTGTGTGTGTGTGTGTGTGTGTGTGTGTGTGTGTGTGTGTGTGTGTGTAAAGAGCACATATTGCAACATATATGGTAACTGTTATTTCCTAAACTTCATGATATTTATGATATCACCACAACGTTCCCCATGAAATATGGATAAAAATGACACCAAACATGCCCTGAGAAATACTGTAATTAAACACAGTTTAGATAATCAGTTTTAGTTCACCTGGTGTCTCTGAAACACATTCCTGATCATTTTAACCTTGATCACATTACTGCCACAATTTTAGAAATCTACTACTATATATATATATATATATATATATATATATATAATCATATCTCTCTCTCTCTCTCTCTCTCTCTCTCTATATATATAGTGTCTCTGTAGACACTTTATCATGTGAAACGTAAGGCTTATGTTAATTTTGTAACAATTGAATAAAGTAAGCTTATACACTCAGCTGGTTCTGCAGTCTGCATTTAGATATCAGTTCATTGACTGTTTTAAAATGTATGCTGTTAGCATGAAGCTATCCCATCCACTGTCATACACTAGGATTTTTGTGGTAAAATATTCTCTCTCTCTCTGTGCTAGGATTTTCTTGTTTATCTCTGAATTTATACAATTTCATGCCTTTTAGGTCAAAAGCAACAGCATGGTGGGTGGCCCTGACCCCTACCTAAAAGAATTTGGCATCGTGGTGCACAATGACATGACGGAAGTGACGGGGCGGGTCCTCCCAGCGCCCATGCTGCAGTATGGGGGCCGGGTGAGTACAGACACTGGGAGGGACTGTGGCAGGGTGAGTACTGGGGCACGGGTGCAGGGTGAGTACGGGTGGGGCCATAAACAGAGGCGAGTGCGTGTGCGTTTGTGATTCGTAGTGGGGTGAATGAACTAACCAAGAGGAGGAGGATCAGACTCTTGTTTTTGTTTTATGGTTATTGATTCTGACCTGGAAAATTGATAATTTCATCCCTGATTTGAGTCAGTGTTTTATTAATGAATTCGTGCTGTAAAGATTTAACTGTACAAGGTGTGCTCTGATCATTCGAGCTACTGGCCAATGGAGTCTTATCCTCTTCCTCAGGAACGTATGGAGCTTTTGAAAGACTGCTTTTCTGTTTGCCCAAAGAGTTATATGCAACTATTGAGTTTATTAATCATTTGGGGTGTTTTTCTTTTGTTTCCCAACCGTTTAAGAATGTAGGTTCATAAAATGTAAAGAGAAAAGCAATCTCTCATTTTTGTTTAACTTCACAGTGTCATTTCATTATCTGATTGTATTCAATACTCAATGGTTTGTTGTAATCTTTTAACTGTGTAATTTGTAATTAGGGTGAAATGTTGGGTAAAACATGAATCATTCATTAAAACCCCTTTTATTTTAAAGTGCATATTACAAACATGGCTTGATGTTTTAACCACTTGCTATTCTAACATGTGATCATCTCCAGTCTTCAGTGTCTGTATGTTACATTACTGCATATTAAAAGCTAACAACCCAAAATAGAAAACATCCTTGGCATGTAGGTCATGTTGTTTAACCTTCTAAAGCAGAGGAATAAGTAGTTTAAGTACTGAATTCCCTGAACACTGGAGTTGCTCAGTTCTTATGTGTTTTTATTTAAAATGTGTTATATTTAAAAGGATTGTTTCATGCTTAAGCAACAAGTTTAGACGCTGTAATGGATAGTGATTGATTTATGCTTGTTTAAACATATTGCAAACACATTATCAGCCCTGGGTAAAGAGTTGTTTATTTAGATGGATGGAAAGTTTTGTACAATGCCTTGTTTTTAGTGCCGAGACTATGGGCTTCACTAAGAGTGTAGGGACTCTTTCCACAGAACAAGACGGTGGCTACGCCCAACCAGGGCGTGTGGGACATGAGGGGGAAGCAGTTCTATGCAGGCATCGAAATCAAGGTGTGGGCCGTGGCCTGCTTTGCCCCTCAGAAACAGTGCAGAGAGGATTTGCTCAAGTGAGTCTCCACTTTTTTGCTGCCAAAGCCTTATTTACACTGTTGGGATGAAAAGTGCTGCTAAACCGGGACTGTGAAGTACCCAAGAAAAGCTACATTGTGGTCAGCAAAGGGTATCTGTGTATAAAATAAATGTCATGTAGTTATTTGAACCATTTTGGCATAATCAGTGTTTCCTTCACTGAACATGGCATCTTGTAAAAACTGTGCATTTGAATTTAAGATGTGTAGCAAGCACAAAAATCTACTGTTAAAAAAATGACGCACAAGATATTAACTATACACTAACAATGTTTCTGAAGAAGAAAATTTAGAAAGAATAGTTCTAGTGTTTGAAATAATCCAGTCGTACTCAATAATGTCGGGGATTGAGTCGTTTAATCTGTGTGAGCTGAAGCTGAACAGTGAATGAACAGCAGTAAACTGAAGCGCTTTACTAGCGGGTTAATTAACTCACCCAAACACATCCTGTACACATATGAGTTTAATCAGACATTTACAGAAAATAAACCTAATATTACAACTTGCTCCTGCACAAAACTTAAGTAAGGCGTTCAGTAGAATGGTAAGTCACGTTGTGAATACACTCTTTCCATAACAACGCACTAAAACATGGACAATAAATAACTAAATAATAAACAATTCACAATATTGTATTACAGTTCATTTTATTTATTGTTTTGGTTATGTGGTTTTATTTTATTTATGTGGCATTTTATTTAAGATATTTAATTTTTGTTGACATTCCAATTCCAGTGTCTGAATATTGTTGAGTTAAAAGTTCATGGCTCTTTCAAAGGGTGCACTTGCATTATTATTCTTTTATATTATCATTACATCGCTGGCATAAAATGGTCTTAAAATGGCAATATCGTTTATCCCAATTATTTCTTGGACAATATATCATCCAACAAAAGTAGTTACAGTGATGGGCCTGTCCGTATGCAGCCTTATTGCTACGTTGGTTCATTTTTCTTGCACTCATTCTTTTCCCTCTTCTAAATTGTTCTCCATGAAACTAGCAATGAATGCTGTCTTTTCCAATACTGTTCATTTAATCCGTGTTTCACAACTGACTTTTTATGGATTTAATCCATTCCAAAAGCTAAATCAGATAAATGAGTTTTACGGAAAGTAACCCCAAATTTTAAGCCTTTTGCCTCTCCACTTTCAGGAGCTTCACAGACCAGCTGAGGAAGATCTCTAAGGATGCAGGCATGCCCATTCAGGGCCAGCCCTGCTTCTGCAAGTATGCCCAGGGAGCAGACAGTGTCGAGCCCATGTTCAAGCACCTTAAAATGTCTTACGTTGGATTGCAACTCATTGTGGTCATCCTGCCTGGGAAAACCCCTGTCTATGGTAATGAGATGAAAACAATACTCTGGATTAAAATCATGCCTAATATAACAATTTACTGGACCTTATTACCCAGTATTCTGTCTCATATTTTCATTTTAAGGACTCGATGTAATTGTCCATGAGTAGTGAATGCTGAAACCGCATTGACGCAAATGTTTTGTTTCTTGTCTTCTAGCGGAAGTGAAGCGTGTTGGAGATACTCTGCTGGGCATGGCAACCCAGTGTGTCCAGGTGAAGAATGTAGTGAAGACTTCCCCTCAGACACTCTCCAACCTCTGCCTCAAGATCAATGCTAAACTGGGTGGCATTAACAATGTTCTGGTTCCCCATCAGAGGTGTGCAGAAATGGCACTGAGACAATGACAACATAATCTAAATGACACCATAATCTAAATTTGATTGGCCGTATAATGTACCTCATCCTAGTGGCTAACTGATTTCAGTGATAACGCATTGATTTGGTACTATACCAAAATCAGCAATGCAAACAAATTAGTTATTTGTAATTTTACAGAATGTAGTCTGTCATGACCATCTGCCAGCCAATAGGAAATAAGCAAAAACTAATTATACTCCCACATACCTTGTGCATCCTCTTGTGCTCCCTTAGACCATCTGTATTCCAGCAACCGGTGATTTTCTTGGGTGCCGACGTCACTCACCCCCCAGCAGGTGATGGGAAGAAGCCGTCCATCGCAGCAGTTGTGGGCAGCATGGACGGCCACCCAAGCCGGTACTGCGCCACAGTGCGGGTGCAGACTTCGCGGCAGGACCTGTCCCAGGAGCAGCTCTTCAGCCAAGAAGTTATCCAGGACCTCACCAACATGGTTCGTGAGCTGCTCATCCAGTTCTACAAGTCCACTCGTTTCAAGCCCACACGCATCATCTACTATCGTGGAGGAGTGTCAGAGGGACAGATGAAGCAGGTGAGTACAGCACAGCATCACCTTTCGTATTGATTTTATAGACGCTATATAGGTCATATGTATAGAGGTTATAACATTTTCAATTTTAATGGGGCAGCTGCTGGTGAGGTTGGTTCTGTTTTGGCACTTTGAAGCTGTTTACATCTTGGCATAGCTTGTACAAGTCTCTGGAACTGTACTGGAGGGATGAACACCATTCTCCATGAGCACCATATTCCCTTAATAGGTGTTTTGATGATGGTGCTAGAGTGCTGTCTAACACCTAGGTCCAAAATCTTCCACTGGATGTTCAATTAGGTTCAGATCTATATGTAATATTTATACACATCAAGCCATTCGGTGAGCCCTCGTGCTGTGTGGATGGGGGAATTCTCATCCTGAGAGAGACCACTCCCATCAGGATAGAAACGTTTCACCTCAGCACAACACTACACTCACTTTCCACTATAATAGAAACACCTGCTCATTTATGCAGTTGTCCAATCAGCCAATCATGCAGATGCAGGTCAAGAGCTTCAGTTAATGTTCACATCAAACATCAGAATGGGGGGAAAGTATGACTTCGGTTGTGGCGTGGTTGTTGGTAGCAGATGGGCTATTTAGAGTTTTTCAATTGCTGATCTCCTGCGACTTTTCTCACACAACAGTCTCTAGAGTTTAGACAGAATAGTGTGAAAAATGGAAAACACTGAGTGAGTGGTTCTGTGAGGAGAAATGCCTTGTTGATAAGAGAGGTCAGAGGAAAATTGCCAGATTGGTTCAAGCTGCCAGAAAGGATATAGTAAAACATATAATTCCTCTTTACAACCGTGGTGAGCAGAAAAGGATCTCAGCATGAGCAAAACATCAAAACTTGAGGTGGATGGGTTCCAACAGCAGAAGACCACATCAAGTTCCACTCCTGTCAGCCATGAACAAGAATCTGAGGCTAACGCGGGCACAGACTCGCCCAAAGCGGACATTTTCTGTGACCGGCTTTGTGGGAATTAGAAAATAGTGAGAATAAATACGTTTGAGATTATTTTGACAGTCAAAATATTATACTGATCATGGAATACATCCCTACACTGATTGGCTCCTGATATTGAATGTAATCTCTGTATCAGATTGATGCATTAGTATTGTGAGTAATCTGATGCCTCTCTGTGTGTACTCTAGGTTGCATGGCCAGAGCTGATAGCCATCAGAAAGGCATGCATAAGTCTGGAGGAGGACTACAGGCCCGGGATCACCTACATCGTAGTGCAAAAACGTCATCACACCCGACTTTTCTGCTCCGACAAAGCTGAGAGAGTAAGTGATTCAAGTCAGAACTTTTCAGCTAACCTCACCTTGGTTTTAAATAGAATTCAGTAATAAACGTTTTCCTTGTCGTACTATAGGGATTTTAACCTGAATTTGTCGCCCTCTGCAGGTTGGGAAGAGCGGTAACGTTCCAGCAGGCACTACGGTGGACAGCACCATCACACATCCCTCAGAGTTTGACTTCTACCTGTGCAGTCATGCTGGTATCCAGGTCAGTCTCTCTTCCTGCCTGTTAATCTACTCATACGTACATCCACCCATCTGTCCCTCAGCCCGTAATTCACTCTTTGCTTCTTGTAGGGCACCAGCCGCCCCTCACACTACCATGTGCTGTGGGACGACAACTGCTTCACTGCGGATGAGCTGCAGCTGCTTACCTACCAGCTGTGCCACACATATGTGCGCTGTACTCGCTCAGTGTCCATCCCTGCACCAGCGTACTATGCCAGACTCGTTGCCTTCCGCGCCCGCTACCACTTGGTGGACAAAGACCATGACAGGTATGCCAAAAGATTCACATGCGCTGTTTTCAGAAGAAGAGCTTTCTTCATATCTGAAGGTTACATATACGAGGGAGAACCCAAAAATTCCCAGAATTGTTTTTTTAAAAAAAAAAAAAGCCTAGTGTTATAAAACTTGCAGCATTTCTCCTTTAATCCCCTTCAAAGTACTCTCCTTGTGATACGATACACTTTTCCCAGGGTTTCTCCCATTCGTGGAAACATTTCCCGTGGTCATCTCTTGTGTCTCTTCATCGTGTCTAGAGCCTCCTGCGTTTTATTTTGTTTATTTCTTCCGTGGTGGCGAATCTTTTCCCTTTCAGTCTCGTATTTAATTTTGGGAACAAAAAGAAGTCACAAGAAGTGATATCCGATGAATATGGTGGATGCGACGTGATCGCCACATTGCACTGTCAACCAAGGAGTTTTTAAACCAGAAACAGTGTGTGCAGGTCCATTGTCATGGTGCAGGATCCAGTTCTGGGTGCACAACTTGTCCGGATGGTTTTCCCTGATGCTTTCCCATAGATGCCCAAGTACTTCATTGTAAAATCTCTTGGGAGCGCACGCTGACTGCACACACCGCATTCAAATTCCTGGGAATTTTTGGGTCTCCCCTCGTATGTTATGTGGCATGTAAAATGTTGACATTTTGGTACCCGTCACAAACGGACCTCTATTTATTCAGTTCAATGATGTGTTGAGTACTCGCACCAAAAATTGTTTTGTTTCTTTTAATAATTAATTGGTTTCATTATTTGAAACAGAACATGGTCTACCGTGTCCATCTCCCAGCCAGCAGAAAATGGTCTGGGGCAGAGCTTCATTGACTTTATTAACACTGAATCTATTTCTCTGAAAGTTGATCTCTCTCTCTCCCCAGTGCGGAGGGCAGTCACGTATCAGGCCAGAGTAATGGTCGGGACCCTCAGGCCCTAGCCAAGGCAGTCCAGATTCACTATGACACCCAGCACACCATGTACTTCGCCTAACTGCTTCAACCAGCAGGAGATGCACTTCTACGCTCCCTCTTCATCTATCTCTCTCTCTCTCTCATGTCTTCATTCACAACCAAAGCGGTTCCAAAGCCAGAGGGCCGGACACATGTAAGCGTTCGCCCTCAGTGGAACTGCCCACCAGCAATCCTGCACTGAGAGACCACTAGTCTCCAAGGCACAGAGTAAATCAAATTGAGCCATTTAAGAGTTTAGTTTTTCAGTTTTGAATGTCATTTTTCTTTTTTTTTCTCTTTTCTTTTTTTGTTTAATTTGTAATATACACTGAGTGTGAGCAAACCTGCGCCATTTTTGTCGTGACAGCTCTGGCTCTCTCAGCTAAGCTGGACTTTGTCTACTTTTACCTCAGGCCACTGTTGGCTGAAACTTGTCCTTTTTATGGTCGTATTTTAACTCTCTCCGCTCAGTCTTTTACAAGCGAGGTGATCTGGGTATCATACCCATTACTCTTCTCCCATTTTTTTTTTTTTTTAATGTGTGCATGTGTTTGTAGTGTGTGTGTGTACACGTTTCATGGCAGGCCACTGAATTGTAAAGGGAAAAATCAAGGAGTTAACTGCTGTAAATGCCTCAGTTTATTTTATAGTGCTTCACATACATAAAAAAATATATATATAAAAAGACACATCTAAATATATGCTTATTTCAGTAGATTTACATTTTTGCAGGATTGCATAAGCTGATGGTTATGTGTAGCAGGAATTATCCGTGGTCTCAGCTGTGTGACTGACGGCGTACCAGGCCAGGACACTGAGGTCTTACTACAAGTCCCTTTGTGTCTCTGGCAAAGTTAGAAACACATATGTCCTTGTATGAATGGTTACGTTCAGGGTGCAGGGATGGTTCTGGACACGAAGCTGGCCCACCACAGGCTAGCATAGTAGGCAACAAAGGGCAAAGCTTGCAAAAATAACAGCACTCTCCCTTACCTTTTATGCATTTCTACATAAGACTCGATTCAGATTTGTAAGAGTTTAATATAAAACCTTTTTTGTGGTTATCTTAACTGTCAGTGTATAAAGTCAGTGTCATTGTTACTGTCGTAATGTTGCTGTTCTGTATATCCGACCGTCAGAATCTCAGTTGCATAAAGAATTTATCCAGGAGTCGTTTTGATGGTGTTGGGTGAATCCGGTTTCGTAGCTGAACATGTTGTAGCATTCTGTTATTGGTTGTGGGGCCCAAAGCGTTTTGATTGGTGTTCCTTTTTCGGTTTCAGGTGATATCATTTATGACTTTATGTATTGGAAGTAATGAATTATCATGGCAAAGATGTTGACCTTATTTCTGCCCCCATGTGTCAGACAGTGGCTTGCTGGGGAAACTGTTTAGACAAGGAAGGATGAATGACAATCAGGGCTCAGGGGGATAGTTAGAGCTGTTTAAATAGTTGGCCATTATTTGAATTTTACATTTACTTATGTGTTTCTATCGCTGTTGTGCGTCAGCTGAACAGGTATATCTATATATAAAGTCTGAAGGTATAGTTGTTGTTTTTTTCTTTTTTTCTTTTGAGATGGAAAAATGCGAGCATTGTATTATTTGCTAAGAGATGAGCATAAGCACTGCCTTTGCTTTTGACAGTACCTGACTTGGTGTGGTTGGATGATGGCAAGCCGTGTCCCAGGTTATGTAGTGTCGTCAGGCCTCTGCATGCGTCTTGTCAGGTGGGCAGCTCGTCAAAAACCCTTTTGTAATAAACCATCTATAAAGCCACTGGTTTGCTATGAATGAGTTTGAGCTCTCGCCTGTTTAGGACGTGACTCGTGGCCTGTTGAGAATGACGGGGCAATGGCATCACTCGCAATAAACTGGATTAAGGTGTTGGGCAATTTCGTGTTTCTACCCAGATTTTGTAATGTTGATCCCACAGCGTACCATATTTGGCAGAACAATTGTGCCTCATTAAGCAGGTCGTTAAATGGCTAAATGGGAAAATGACAATAATTCCAATTTCATATTATGGCACAGCAATATACTTCAAATGATGAACAATGATAAAGCTATAATTCTTCTCATTGATGTGGCTGTTGGTATGGTTGCCCATGGGCATGTGTATTTCTGTTGGGCTTTTTTATTTTTGTTTGTTTTTGTTGCTTGTGTCAATCAGTGGGAATGTGCATTTGGTGGACTAGCTCATTTAGGCTCTGTGGAAAGCTATACATTTTAGACTTTGCTTGCTTGCATGCCAGAGTATTGTCCTAAATCTCTTACAGAATATTTATTGTCTCAGAAAAAGGAGGAAAAAAAAAAAAAAAACTTCTGTAAAGGTGTATGAATTAATTGAGACTGCTTGTTTTTAGGGTAGCAATATTGACCAGTCTCTTTTTGACAAGATTTAAAAATTCCGTCTCAGACGTCAGTAAGTCCTGTGGGTCAGTCTGGATGCTGCGAGGGAGTGCCGAGTCCAGTCTTGACAAAACTCCAACTCAAACGAGGTACTTTTTTGTTTTGTTTTTTTTCTTTCAATCTGGGAGCACCAAGACCGGGATGTCACCCCTCCAATGGTCAACAGTATGCCACACGGTTGCTCAGCTCAGGCCTTCTTGTGCTCTGTTGTCCTGTGGTGCCCTGTTGACGACACTCGCACTTGCAGCATCCAGACGCTCCAGGATTACACAAGAATTACCTCTTTTTAACCTTTTCACCCATGGTTTCTCACTACTTCCCTGATTTTAAGAGAGCATGATTTTTTTTAAAAATCTCCTCTTTGATATATAAAGATTTGTTATTGGACAAAAGTGTATTGTAATTTATTTCTTTTGTGTGTGTAGCTTTTGTGCTGTATTTTAATGTTTTGAGCTGTGTGACCTGTCTAGTAGCAATAGGGGGCGCTCTTGTTGACCTGCTGGGGCTTCCTCTGGCCTCTCCTGTTAGGGTGCCACATCATTTGGTGTATTGCTATTTTTGACATAAAAAAAAAGAAAAATCCCGTTTTTTTTTTTTTTTTTGTTTTTTTTTTTGTTTTTTTTTTAGCCTGCAGGGACTATTCGTGTTATTGTGCAAAGTAATAAACTGGTATTTTATGCCTATATCACATGTGTCCTTATTTCTTATTTATACGAATGCTGTTTCACCAGTTGTGTCTTGGAGTGCATAAAGTTTCTGGAACAATGAACTTAAAACCCATTGGATTTTAACTGAGAAAATGCGGATTAATCTAGACTGTAGTATTGAGGATATGAAATTGCTATGGTTTAATGTATAGAAATTGCAGTCAATTACTGGTTAAATACAGTAATTTCACTTGGGGGGGGGGAAAAACCAAAATATCAAGGTCTGTTTCCAGGATGAAGATGCACTATATGGCCAAATGTTTTTGGACACCTGACCATCACACTCATGTGGTTCTTCTCCAAACTGTTGCCACAAAGTTGGAATCACACACTTGTATAGAATGTCTTTGTATGCTGTAGCATTACAATTTACCTTCACTGGAACTAAGAGGTTCAGACCTGTTCCAGCATGACGATGCCACTGTACTCAAAGCGAGCTTCAGGAAGACACGGTTTGAAGTGGAAGAACCCGAGTATCCTGCACAGAGACCTGACCTCAACCCCACTGAACACCTTTGGGGTGCAGTCAACATTCCAGTTCATCCCAGGCCTCCTCACCAAACATCAGTGCCTGATCTCACTAATGCTCTTGTAGCTGAATGAACAAATATCCCCACAGCCACGCTCCAAAATCTAGTGGAATGCCTTCCCAGAAGAGTGGAGGTTATTATAACAACAAAGGGGGAATAAATCTGGAATGGGATGTATATTCAAATTTGTCTAATATCTCATTATAAGCTTACAATAAACCAAAGTTTTAGAAATATAACCTAATTTCAAGCTTGTAATTATCTTGTTCTTTTGGCAGATAATTTTTACTAACTGTAATCATTTTAGAAATAAGCTAAATTAATGAAAATTTTAACTTAAAGTAAAAAAAAAAAAAAGGTCTAGAAATAAGTTTAATAATCTTATAATAGGAAACACTACAATACCTCTTAATACTTAATATAATCATAATACACAATAACACACACTCCCCTTGCCCCTCTCTCTGTATCTGCCCCTAATTGTCAAATTTAGACATTATCTTTATACTTTTCATGTACAAGAAGACTACAGCAACCCTGATTTAAGAAATCTCAAAAGAAAAAGCTACCACAAATAAGATCATTATTATTGTTTTGTTGTTGGTTTGAATTGTATCATATAGCATTCAGAGTTTTTTATGTTCAAAATTGTTTGTCCTATATGATCAGGAGATACAGTATACACAGCTAAGAAGGCAGGCATGGCAGAAGATCACTAAACTAACAACAAATGCGTAAACATTTGTCACATAAAGAGTAATAAAGAGTAACAACTATGACTGAACTATGACTCTGTCTATCATTACATAGTGTGGCCAGGAAAGAGTCTCAAGATCAATATTAGCTTAAAATCATGCAATACAATCCATCCATCCTGCTTATCCTACACAGGGTCGTGGGGGAGCCTGGAGGGTACGACTCGGGGCACATGGTGGGGGACACAATCACACATTACAGACAATTTGGAAATGTCAATCAGCCTACATGTCTTTGTACTGGGGGAGGAAGCCTCCAAGGAAGGAACAGGTGGCCCAAACAGGAGGTGGGATTCAAACCCACAACCCAGGAAGTACATCTACATCTATGGCATTTGGCAGACTTACATTTATCTCATTTATATATCTGAGCAGTTGAGGGTTAAGGGCCTTGCTCAAGGGCCTAACAGTGGCAGCTTGTGGTGCTGGGGTTTGAACTCACGACCTTCCGATCAATAGCCCAATGTCTTAACCACTGGAAGTGAAAGGCAAACATTGTAACCACTGTGCCACCCATGTAATACCATATGATATGCAATCACAGAATCTGTACTGTAGAACTGAGTCCTCCATCTTGAAGGATGTAGGTCACGTTTTTCTGCCAATTTAGAACGGACAGGTGAGGATTCATATCCCCAGTGCACCAGAACCAGGTGCAGGTTGTGGCTGATTGAGGATTTGCCACAACCTGTTGGTAAACATGAAAACACTCAAAAACATGTATATGATGTGTTTAGCATTAAATGGACCATTATTCAGTAATCTGATTTTACATTGAAAAGCTGCAATGTAATGCAATGTACAATTAATACTGATCTAATGACAGTGACTCTCTGCTGGACATCTTATCTGGGCCTTAATCTTACCAATTCATGAATAATGGTTTGTGGAATAATTGTAACCCTCCTTTAGATATCATTAAAAGGTTTGCCGGGTCATTAAATATGTAATCATGTAAATATGTGTGGCATCACCTGTAACTTGATTTTCTTGTTTGGTGCAGGTGACTGAACAGTTTAAATAAACCACATTTCACTGCGTACTGCCCTTTTGCATGTGGATTCTCAAAGGAAGCACGTGTAAGCTCTCTCTCGCTGTCCCGGCCATCGTTCTGTCCTTGCCGTCTTTTGTGTTTCCCCCACCTGCACCTGATCCTCCCCGCTCATTTCAATTCCTGTCCTGTTGTCATGGCCACTGTTGCCAAGGAGAAGGGGTCTGTATGAAAAAAAAAAGGAAACTTGAACCAGGGATCTTGTATCCTTGATATTTAATTCATTAACTGAGACACTGATATTTACATGTAGAAAACTGAGATCATAGAACTGAGTTGGGGGAAAAAGCCAAACACTTGATTCAAAATAGTGGCAGCAACAAGAAAATGACTTATTTATTGTTAGAGAAATGCATTGTGACAGATTTGTATTTTACAGATTTGTTCATTACTAATTGTAAAATGATTTGCACTTTTAATACTTTAAGAAACAACAATAATCACAATGGCAGATTAATAATGTATTAAGTGTTTTTAATCTAAAATAAATTTGAAAAACTCCTTTAAACCCATTTATATAGGCTAAACCTAAAATACATATTTTGAAAATAACTTAACACTTGGTTTAAATGAAAATAAATTATAACAATACACATTTTGCTCTAAAAAAAAAAAAAAAAAAAAAAAAGAAGTTCCTAGAGATTGCTTGTTTTATTACATTTTGTATTTTACAGGTCACATGGTCATCCCTCGTATCTTACAAAAACATTCACCAACAATGATTATAAGCAATTTCTGCCTTTTTTTTATAACTAACTAATTGAGTTTTTTAAAGTGATTTGGGGAAAAAAAAAACCCACACACATAATTTAG
The DNA here is from genome assembly GCA_023630585.1 of Cranoglanis bouderius. Classification (NCBI taxonomy): domain Eukaryota; kingdom Metazoa; phylum Chordata; class Actinopteri; order Siluriformes; family Cranoglanididae; genus Cranoglanis; species Cranoglanis bouderius. The sequence continues at coordinate 16,216,349 of CM042551.1, forward strand.
CTGTTATTTTTATGGCCGCATAATTGCTTTTGTGCTAACTGATCCATTTACAGATCGTGTGCTCACCCTCCCTCTCTTGTTTCGCTGCCTCTCACTGGCTCTCCTCACACTTGTTTCTGAAGAACAGGGTGGTATTGGCAAGTGCTTTCTGTTTCCCGGAGATGGCAGCAACTGGCACCCCGAACACCTTTAAGGTCATTCAGTAGACGATCAGATCTCTGACTGACCGACAATTAAGTCGGCGCCATTTTATTGTTCAGAAGAGCAGCTTCTAGTCTTTGTCTGTCCTCGAGTGGCCTGAAGTTCAGCGTCCTGGCTGCGTATTCCTGCTTTTTGACAATACTCTTCAGCACACAAGAGGATCCTCTCAACAGCCTAGGAGACTGGAAAGACGTCATCCACTTCTCCACACCTGCATATCTGAGCCATCTCAGAGCCAGCAAAATATTCAACATTTAACAGTGGAACATCCTCATCCTGATGTTTGTGGACATTGTATTTACTTATTACTGACTTCAGTCTTCAATTCTTTTATTATTTGTAGTTTCTGAGGATATTAGATGGTCACTTGGATGAAATCCATCTTCAATCGTAGTTCGTGGTATCAAATTGAATCTACCTGACCCCCAGCTGAGTAATTGTTCCGGTGACAAGTTGGATCTTTTTTTTTTTTTTTTTTTTGCATGCAAGGGGGAAAAGAATCTTTGCTCCTTACAGTGATAAAAACTTTTCGTCTGGTTCTCCAGGCACGTTGTTGAGCGAGTCCTCCACGGCTGACTTGTGACAAACAATAGCACCGGTCTGCTTCTTAATAATTCATTACATCAAAGAAAGAGGGAGAAAGTTGTCATGGTAAAGAACTGAAGGAGAACACAAGCAAAGGAAAAGCATATGAAACGTTGCTTTGTGAGGTTTTTGACATACATCGTCTGAAGATATCTTCAAGAAAGGAGATTCCTGAAGAGAATCGGAAAAACGAACAGGGCAGACTGAAAGTGTAACCTGACGAGCAGTTGGAGGAGGGAGTGAAGAAGAATCAGACAAGTAGCCCTAGCTGGATCTGCTGCAGGAGAAAAAGTGTCGTCCCGGTTGTGGCCCGACGGGTGGTACAGAGACAGTAGCATCATGGTGAATACAGGTATGCAGCTGATCAGCTTCACCTGCGCCGTTACCGGCTGGGTCATGGCTATCGCTGTGACTGCGCTGCCCCAGTGGAAGGTTACAGCCTTCATCGGGCCCAACATCCTCACTTCGGAGATCGTGTGGCAGGGCATCTGGATGAACTGCATCTACCAGACCACTGGGCACATGCAATGCAAGACTTATGACTCGTTGCTGGCGCTGCCGCCAGACATCCAGGCGGCCCGCGCCCTCATGTGTGTGGCCATCTTCCTGGGCTGGCTGTCCTGCACGGTGTCCTGTTGCGGCATGAAGTGCACCACTTGCGCCGGAGATGATCGCCATGCCAAGGCTGGCATAGCGCTGTCCGGCGGGGTGCTCTTCATCCTAACAGGCCTGTGTGTGCTCATCCCTGTGTCCTGGACAGCCAACACAGTGGTGCAGGACTTCTATAACCCCAACGTTCCCATCCAGAAGAAGCGCGAGTTGGGCCAGGCCATCTATCTAGGCTGGGCGGCCGCCGTCATTCTCATCATCAGCGGCATTGTCCTGAGCACCACCTGCTCCTACATCGAGAAAGGACACTACAGACGTGGCTACATGGGCCGCAGCTTTGCTAATTCCAGGCCGTCCCCACTGGATCCCCCGAAACCCATCAGCACCAACAGCGTGCCCCTTAAGGAGTATGTCTAAGGTGGAAGGCAAGCAATGGTATTTCCATAAGACTTGAATGGAGATTATAGAGGGGTTCAAGGGAGTCAGTTATGTAAAATACACACAGTGGAAGCTCTAAGTTTGGAGAGATGGTCCTGTAGCATTAAGTGTCTTTTTAGAGGTAGCTTAAAATATTTGTACTGTTTTTCTACTTTTCACTACTATGATGCTCTCATAAGGGCGTACAGTGATAACTGCACAACAGCATTTCTAAGTAATTTTTTTCCCGATTTATTAACTGTTGAAATGTTAATTTTACTCTGTTGAAGCTTCTAAAGGAAGATTCCTACATTGTCTTAAAAATATTTTAGAATTTTTAAAATGATTCCAGTGTTTATGTGAAATGTGTGCTTCTAAAATAAAATTAAAATGGTTTGAAACTACTATGAAATGTGATTCCCCCCCCCCCCATTCCTTAACACCTCATACATGATGTAAACAAAACACTGACACATGTTCTATGATAAGCCAATTCATTTGAAAGTAAAGCAACCAAATTAGTTGTGTAACCATGCTTTCTCTGATTGAAGTGATTTTATATTCATTCATTCACTGAATACACTGAAAAGTGTGTTAATAAGTATACAAGTGATGGGAAGTCTGCAGGATCAAACCAAATAAGTCATTTATTAAAATCACTACAGCTGTAGAAATCCATGAAAAAAAAAAACAACAAAAAAAAAAACACAGTGATCCTGTGAAAGTCCATAAAAAACAGAATTGATTGAGGATGCTGTGATGCTCCTGTTGGGAATTCTCCACAGGAAGAAACCATGATTTAATTCCTGTAAACTAACAAAAGCAAGTGCATGCAGAGGTTGTAATATGAAAGGATAAGAGTCAGACATTTGACTTCACAACTCGGGTTACGGAGTTTCCGTCTGGTAATTATAACTCAGAGTGACACTGGAATACATTTCTTCCAATCAGGACATTAAATACATGACGATGTAAGATCCACAGATCAAGGCATTGCTTAATCAGATTCCATGAAGAAGGACACTTGAAAGAATGCATCTAAAACAACAACGACAAACAAAAGAAACCCAGAAATAATAACAATAATGAGAATAGCATATTAAGCATTAAAAGATTCAGTTATGTACAATACAGTATAAACAATTAACTGAACAAATACAATTAACCGCAAACCAGGAAAGAAACACAAGTTTCAGTGGCCATTCGGTAGGAATGGATTACCTGAAATTCTTTCCTCTCCTCTAGATGAATCTAAAGATGTCCATCTCTTTGGTGCTGTCGCAATAAGTGTAAGATCATCAGGCTTCAGTAGCTGTAACAGGTTCTTCCTCTGGATGTATCTGAACACAAAGTTAAGGACCACCACATAGGCCTCATACCTAATACATTTAATAACCTGGTCAGGATTGCAGTGAATCGGGAGCCTATGCCGGGAACGCTAGGCATGTAGCAGGAATACACCCTGCATATTCAAATATTAGGCTCATTATTTATTGGAGCCATAGAGCTTTTTATTCCTGAACGTTCCATTCCCCAGAACATATTAAGTCCAAGTGAACATTATTTATAAGCCTACCAGTTTTTTGAGATATTGAGATTTAAATTTTTTGAGTTGAGTTACCAAATGTGACCAAATCACGTTCTCGTTCCATACGACCGACAGGGTTTCTGTAGTATCTTTATGTAACCACTGCCTTGTTACATCCAACTGACTGTTTTCTAATTGCTATGGATGTGATATGCAACTTGTACTGACTGCAGAACCCTGTAGAAAGTAAAAAGCTGGAGGTAACAGGAGTAAAAAAAGAGTGTAAGAGCTGGGATACTGTATCCGATAGTAGCGTTCCGTGTCCTGTAGCCACTCCAGCATGTCAGCGATAGATGGCGAGAGAGCACATCTGGCCACACATGTGCTAATAGGAAGGAGGTCTGAGTTTTGTTCATACATCTGGAAAACAGCAGCCACCTGCTTACAGACTGAATCTCGCACTAAACCAAGAGCGTCCCTGTAAAAAAACAACAACAACAAACCAAGGTTTCAAGGCGAGTACAAAAAACATTTGCCATATATTTTAAAGAAAGACAACTCACACTTTCTCACTTAGTTCCCCCAGGACTGTGTCTACAGCATTTAGGAGTTTATGCTGAAGGCGCTCTGGTAGGTTTGGAAAAGTACTGAGTGGAGTGTTTGCTATTTCAACGCTCTTTAGCGCCCTCAGCTGTTCTGCCAGGTTCCCCAAGGAACTCAGCAAAGGTGTACATTCCTCAAGCACTCCCTTCCAAACAGTCTGATTCGCCTTTAAACTCTGAAAGCATTTTCTGAGCTCTTGGTGAAACTGCAGTACCGCTGGCTGAGACATGACCACACACACTGTCAGCAAAAACTAGTGACTGATTAAACGGATACAACCTTGATCATCACGTTTGTATCACTAACACGACTATCTCTGTTAATCCATGTAAATGTAAATGAGCTACATTACATAAAAGATCGAATATCTATAATTCACCACGTTTATAAACATTCTTTATATACACGCGTGTACCCATATGATACTTCCTATTATTACACCGTACGCCACAAATCACACCAATCCAAAACGGACATCTACAGCGAATTGCAATAAGCTCTGCTGTGATTGGTCTATCTGTCTTGGCCGTCGGGAAGGGGTGTCTGAATCAGAATCAAATGGCCTAAAATGTTGCAGTCGATTCTGATTCAATTGAGTCAATTTGGAGAGTCAATTCCACACAATGTCGTTCACAACAAACTTGAAACAGAGCTAACGTTTTACAGCTATCAGACATGCGCTCTCCAGGTAAATTGGCGTCGCTCACTTAGCTTTTAAAAACGCTAAATTTAATTGAATTGACTATATCACTCTCCTCTCCTCTCCACCAATAGCTGGTGTGTGGTGGGCGTTCTGGCACACTATGGCTGCCGTCGCATCATCCAGGTGGATGCTACACACTGGTCGTGGCTGAGGAGATTTCCCCCCATACTATGTAAAGCGCTTTGAGTGTCTAGAAAAGCGCTATATAAATGTAACGAATTATTATTATTATTATTATTATTATTATTATTATTATTAAATTCGGAAACAAATCTGTCAGTATAGTTAGCTTTCGTCTCGACTCTCAATGCTTAGATTCGAAGAATCGAATCTTTTTTTTAACGGACCAGAACGCCCAGTATGAATGACGTGACACAAAAGCTGGTCGCTTATTGGTTGATATATTTATGTGACTGAATTTGAAAACCTTCTTGCCAACCGCTGTACTGCTGGGGTTACCTTGGGAAGCAACAGTAAACGGAATTAAAAAGAGTACACAATCTTAAACAGGTAATGGGAAAAACTATAATAATGTAAGAGAACTTGTTCCCCGTTACTATGGCCTGTATTATTACTCGCCATTGTTTTTGAAAGTGTAGCGTTACTTTCCTACAGCCGGAACACAACAGAGCTGATTCGGCTAATCACAGTAACATTAGACTGATAATTTGGTTTGGAGCTCAATGTTGATAATTGTTGTTTTCATATAATATTCATATCTAAATAGGATGCGTGAGGCGAAAACTGTAGCGATTATTATCTAACTAGCAACAACAACAAGGCACTCGAGCTAGCTGTCTGTAACCGTCTTCACTGTTTTTTTCTTCCAGGAACAAAATGGCGCCTAGAAAAAGAACCACTAATGCTAAGAACAAAAAGAACCCCAAGATGCCCAAACTGGAAGCTTTTCTGCTCGACTTTGATGATGAAGGTGAGTGAGTTCATTTACACCCCCTTCACTCACTCAACACTTCATCAAGTGCAAATGCCATGTAAGGATGTCCACAACACAGTTTCCTTCTTCTTTCCTTTTAAATCCACTTTTATTGTTCCTATGTACACGTGTATACGAGTAATGAAAGTGCCCACCATTCAACATATAATACACTCTCAATTTCCAGCATGTTTGTCTCTCACCTTCAGGGTTGGGGGGTTCGAATCCTGCTCCTACATGTTCCCTCTATGCTTCAGGGTTTTCCTCTGGGTACTCCGGTTTCCTCCCACAGTCCAAAGACATGCATTGTAGGCTGATTGGCATTTCCAAATTGTCTGTGGTGTGTGTGTGTGTGTGTGTGTGTGTGAGATTGTGCCCTGTGATGGGTTGGCACCCCGTCCAGGGTGTCCCCCGAGTTCCCTGGGATAGGCTCCAGGCTCCCTGCAACCCTGTGTAGGATAAGCGGTACAGAAAATGGATGGCTGGATGGATAGTCATTATCCTTGTATTTACACTTTTTGTCAGCCCCTGTTTCAATGGCATTCAGTAGAGGGGAAAAAATTAAATGATCTCAAACAAAAGTGATATTGACTGGTTTTCCTGTTAGCTCCTAAAAGAAAAGAGCAAGACTTTATTTCTCACCCATTATTTTTCAGAGATGTTCAATGTCATATTAATGAGAAATCCAACATATGATACAGCAAAAGTTAGACTCGAAGTTTCGGAACGCAGTGCAGGGGTACAACCAGTCCCTCCAGGAGTTCGCAATTTTTTGGTCGCAGAAATGAACACAAAATCAAGCAAACTCTGCAATATTCAGAGGATCTTGCAATTTTTAAAAATTACCACAGATTTGGGCCAAGACGTGTCAAGTGACATCATCACTCCACATTCCTATCTTTCTCTTTTGGTCTTTATTTATACACTGGCATTAATAAACAGTTTAGTGTATCCCACTTGATATTCTTATGAAAGCCCGAGGTGTCTAGCCATCTTTGGTGACAGTTGTCCTTAAGTGCTAAATCCAACCCCCCCCCCCGCACAGTAAATACAATCGTTAAGAGGTTGAATGAGAAGACCAACAACCTTCTAAAAGATGCAGACAACCTGTACAACATGACTCTGATCAAGCTTCCCATGGCAGTGCGACGGATGAACTGGATTCAGTATTATGGTACGTGTCTAATGTCCTGCTGTTCCTTTCACCACCTGCTTGCTTATACAATTTACTGCATGTGCTGCATTAATGTGTTTCAGGAGTAATCAAAATGTTTCCTCCATCTGCTTATTAGGTTCTGAAAAGCCAGAAACACCAGTGGATGAATCAAAGGTAAGTCTGCTTTGTGTAGTTGTACAGTTGCAATCAAAATTATTCAACTCCCATTGCAAATCAGGGTTGTTGTCAAAATTTACAGACATTCTGCTGTTAGCAATGAACAAATCAAACAAAAGCAATTGAAATAGTTCAACACAATGAATGCTTCAAGTGGTTTCCCCAAATTCAATTGAAAATGCAACTTATAATAACTTCTCCAGTCTCAAAATTATTTAACCTGTAATATGTGTTATTGGATATTGTACAGCATTTTGGTCAATGGTCAGTTGTGTAAAAGTGCTAAATAAATAAATAAATACAAATACAACCTTCTGAATAGAATCCCTCACAACAGCACAAATATGCAAAATAGGTGTTGTCTCAAGCACATTTGATGCAACTAATCAAGGGCTTCATTAGTTGCACTAGGTGTGCTTGAGCTGGAACACATGAAATACCTGGATGGGGCAGAAAATACATGAAATACCTGGATGGGGCAGAAAAAGGAAGCTATCAACGGCTGCAACCAGATTTCTGAGAATGCAGGTTGTGAAAAACCCTTGAGTGACTGCAAAAGACCTGCAGCAAGACTTGGTGGCAACAGGCACTGAGGTTTCAGTGAGCACAGTAAGGCACATACTAAATGCAGAAGTTTTCCATACCAAACTGCCAAGACGTACACCACTACTGACCCAAAAGTACAAGAAAATCGGCTCAAAATCATATAAATAAGCCACAGTTTTGGGATTCTTTTCTGTGGAGCTATGAAACAAAACTGGAGCTATGAAACAAAACTGGAACTTTTCGGCACAGTGGATCAGCGGTATGTCTGGAGAATAAAGAAAGAACACTCTGTCCACAGTCAAGCATGGCGGTGGCTCGGTGATGCTCTGGGGCTGCTTTGCATCCTCTGGCACTGGAAACCTTCAGCGTGTGGAAGGCAAGATGGATTCATTGAAGTATCAGGAAATCCTAGGAGAAAATGTCATGCTGTCTGTGAGGAAGCTGAAGCTTGGGCGTCATTGGATCTTCCAACAGGACAATGATCCCAACCATAACTCAAATCCCACCAAGGCTTGTTTGCAGAAGAAGTCCTGGAAGAGTCTATGGGGCCATCACAGTCACCTGACTTGAACCCCATAGAAAATCTGGGTCGGATTTGAAGAAGGCGGTTGCAGCACACAAACCCAAGAGTATTACTGAACTGGAGGCCATTGCTCATGAGGAATGGGCTAAGATTCCTCAGGAACGCTGCCAGAAGCTGGGGTCTGGCTATGCATCTCGTTTGCAGCAGGTCATAACAGCAAAAGGGTGCTCTACTAAGTACTAAAGATGTTTGCCATGAAGGGGTTGAATAATTGAGACTGGAGAAATCATTTTAAGTTGCATTTTCAATTGAATTTGGGGAAACCACTTGAAGCATTCATTGTGCTGAACTATTTCAATTGCTTTTGTTTGATTTGTTCATTGCAAACAGCTGAAAATTGAAACTGAAAATTTTGACAATAAACCTGATTTGCAATGGGAGTTGAATAATTTTGATTGCAACTGTAGGTTCTCAACCTTGAGGTCTGAGGTGGGGTCCCACAGGTCATGTCGTCCAACGCGCTCTCACGTTAATCAAAGCGGCCTGTACATCGGACACAGCAGCTATTTAAAACACAGTCCCCTTCAAAAGTGTTGGAACGGCAAGGCCAATTCTATTGTTTTCGTTGTTTGTTGAAGAATTTTGGTTTGAGATCAAAAGGCGAATGAGAGCAGAATTTCAGCTTTCATTTTCTCATATTTACATGTATGTGTTAAACAACTTAAAACATGGCACCAGCTCATAACAGCTCTCTGGTCTTCATATTGGTTCATCTTTTTTATGATAAACAACCAGTAAGATGCGTCTTCATAGGTGAAACCTAAGCCTCAAACCAAGAGTAGACATTCAGAGCTATTAATTCTTTTAAACAATCAATCTAACAGGGCAACACACCTGGGCAACAAGAAACACCAACAAGAAAAATCAGTCATGTGTTCCCATATTTTTGACCACAGAAAAAGTGGTGGGTTCAAACAAAAGGTGATGTTGTTTAACACAGCTAGGTGTAAAGATCAAGAAATGAAAGCTGAAATTCTGGTCTTCAATGCATAACGAAAACAATAGAATTGGCCTTGCTGTTCCAATATTTCAGAGGAGACTGTAAATATGTGTATTTTGTGTGGCGCAGTCATGGCTACTAGCTAGAAACACTGCAAAATACAGTATTCATGTTATGTATTGCAATGTATGCAACTGTGTAGCTCTGATGTTACTTAAAATACAAATTGTGTGAAAGTTCTAAACTGTCACAGAGGCTAGAAGTGAAAATTTGAATCACTGGATTAATGAACTTTGTTAAATTGTATTATTATTTACAGATATCTGCACATTATATTTACCAAACCAGTGCATGGATCATGAGAATTTTGAGAAAATGGGGTCAGTGGCCAAAAAAAGTTTGAGAACCTTGATCAACTTCTAATTGTCTTTTCTGTGTAAATCTTTTCATGTGTCAAATGCAGCAAAAGGAGGAAGCTGCACAGGTGGAGCTCACCATCGCTCAAGATCATACAATTCCGCCCAAATCTGCCAAAAAAGGTGACCCCCCCCCCCTTCTTCTTATTTCTCCTCCCTCCAAACTCTGCTGTTTTTGCTATTTGTATGCCGATATGAATCATATCAGATTTTTTTGTCCATATTTGTAGATTCAAAGAATAGTGAAAAGTCTGAGGATGAAGAGAATATGGTGCCCAAGTCTACAACCAAAAAGGTAAACACTATTGATTCCGCACCGCTTGCCACTGGTTCTGTACACATGATGGTGTAGTCATTTTGCTAAATATCTTAAATTTTGCTACTCACAACAGGGAAGAACAAAAAAAGCACCATCAACTACCAAAAAGGCCAAAGCTCTCTCTGTGAGCAAGCAGAACGGCACTATTAGAAAGTAAGTTATGTTGCGTAATTTATTTATTTATACATACATTCATCAGTGACTTTATTAGGAACACCTACAGGTGCATCTCAATAAATTAGAATGTCGTGGAAAAGTTCGTTTATTTCAGTAATTCAACTCAAATTGTGAAACTCGTGTATTAAATAAATTCAATGCCACAGACTGAAGTAGTTTAAGTCTTTGGTTCTTTTAATTGTGATGATTTTGGCTCACATTTAACAAAAACCCACCAATTCACTATCTCAACAAATTAGAATATGGTGACATGCTAATCAGCTAATCAACTCAAAACACCTGCAAAGGTTTCCTGAGCCTTCAAAATGGTCTCTCAGGTTGGTTCACTAGGTAAGCCACAAACATTCTTTGCCAAAGAAGCTGGCTGTTCACAGAGTGCTGTATCCAAGCATGTTAACAGAAAGTTGAGTGGAAGGAAAAATTGTGGAAGAAAAAGATGCACAACCAACCGAGAGAACCGCAGCCTTATGAGGATTGTCAAGCAAAATCGATTCAAGAATTTGAGTGAAGTTCACAAGGAATGGACTGAGGCTGGGGTCAAGGCATCAAGAGCCACCACACACAGACGTGCCAAGGAATTTGGCTACAGTTGTCGTATTCCTCTTGTTAAGCCACTCCTGAACCACAGACAACGTCAGAGGCGTCTTACCTGGGCTAAGGAGAAGAAGAACTGGACTGTTGACCAGTGGTCCAATATCCTCTTTTCAGATGGGAGCAAGTTTTGTATTTCATTTGGAAACCAAGGTCCTAGAGTCTGGAGGAAGGGTGGAGAAGCTCATAGCCCAAGTTGCTTGAAGTCCAGTGTTCAGTTTCCACAGTGTGTGATGATTTGGGGTGCAATGTCATCTGCTGGTGTTGGTCCATTGTGTTTTTTGAAAACCAAAGTCACTGCACCCGTTTACCAAGAAATTTCGGAGCACTTCATGCTTCCTTCAGCTGACCAGCATTTTGAAGATGCTGATTTCATTTTCCAGCAGGATTTGGCACCTGCCCACTCTGCCAAAAGCACCAAAAGTTGGTTAAATGACCATGGTGTTGGTGTGCTTGACTGGCCAGCAAACTCACCAGACCTGAACCCCATAGAGAATCTATGGGGTATTGTCAAGAGGAAAATGAGAAACAAGAGACCAAAAAATGCAGATGAGCTGAAGGCCACTGTCAAAGAAACCTGGGCTTCCATACCACCTCAGCAGTGCCACAAACTGATCACCTCCATGCCACGCCGAATTGAGGCAGCAATTAAAGCAAAAGGAGCCCCTACCAAGTATTGAGTGCATGTACAGTAAATGAACATACTTTCCAGAAGGCCAACAATTCACTAAAAATGTTTTTTTTTATTGGTCTTATGAAGTATTCTAATTTGTTGAGATAGTGAATTGGTGGGTTTTTGTTAAATGTGAGCCAAAATCATCACAATTAAAAGAACCAAAGACTTAAACTACTTCAGTCTGTGGCATTGAATTTATTTAATACACGAGTTTCACAATTTGAGTTGAATTACTGAAATAAACGAACTTTTCCACGACATTCTAATTTATTGAGATGCACCTGTATATACCTGCACGTTCATGGGATTATTCAATCATGTAACGGCAGCACAGTGCATAGCATCACACAGATACAGATCATTCAGTTAAACATCAGAATTGAGAATGAAGGTACGTTTACAGCGACAAAGCGACCCGGAGACCATTGATTTTCAATGAGAGCTGCGACATGAGCGACAGCGACCACTGGTGACTAGATGTGGGCGTGTCCAGCGACACGACGAAGTTGAGAAAAGTTTAACTTTATGCAAATTTGGAGCGACTTTGTGCAGTGACTACCAATGGGAGTGAAGACAGTAGAGTGCACGTGACCTGTGATCGTCCATGCTGCCTGCGAGTCTGAATTGTTTCGTGGACCCAGACAGTCGGGCGCTTGTGCTTTCGCCGCAGATAGACGGCCGCAATGGCAAAGAGCTCACACACTGCTTCTCCTTCATCTCGTAGGATATGATTCATATATACTGTACACTGGTGAATATTATATTCAAACACTCTCCTTCCAGAATGTTTAATTGTAACAGCAAGAAAACTGGTTTGTTGTCAAAAGTAGAATGTTAGTTGCACCACCCACTGATAAATGTTACTATGGCAACCAGTAGTAGGAACGCCGACCTATGGCTTCACAGTACAGTGGCTGGCGATGTGCAGCGATAAGATCGCTGTGTGTGTGAACGTACCTTAACGTACCTTAAGTGAACTTCGTGAGTTTGACCGTGCCGTGGCTGGTTGGAGTATTTCAGAAACTGCTGATCTTGTGAGATGTTTTTTTTTTTTTTTTTTCCCCCCCCCCCCCCCACGCAACAGTTTCGAATTTCAGTGAGTGGCAATTCTTGTTGATGAGACAGGTCAGAAGTGAACGGTTCAGGCTGGAAAGCTATGGCAACACAAATAACCACTGTTTACAGTAATGGTGAGCAGAAAAGCATCTCGGACTGTTACAACAGCAAAAGGCCACATCAGGTTTCACTACTGTCAGCCAAGAGCAGAACTCTGAAGCTACACTGGGCACAGGCTCACAGAAAGACAGCTGAAGATTGGAAAAAGATCAGGGAAAGGTCCCCCCCCCCCCCCCCAGTCTTCAGCTGGATAATTGCATGAATGAGCAGGTATACCTAATAAAGTGGTCACTGAGTGTACATGTATTATTCAAGTGTCTCAATTCATTTCAAACATGAAATGTTCATCAACAAAAACCCTTTCTTTTTCTTTTTCTTTTTCTTTTTTTTTTTTCTTCTTTCCCCCCCCCCTCACTGTGTTAAGATCCACCAGGAAGCCCCTGGTCACCCCAGCCAGAAGCTTCTTGGACTCCTCCATCATGGGCCCAACTCCACTCGTCACACCCCGATTTGACTCCAGGTAATTTCCAGGATGGAACTGCCTTTTGCTTTTGGTTTAATCTAAATTGTTTTTAATACATTGGGATAAATGCGTTTCTACCCTACTGTGGTGGCATATGTATTTATTTGGACTCTAGGTCTCTAATGAAAAATAATGGGGTTAAATAATTAAGGACATATTGGTGTGATCAGCACCTGTGTGCTGTTAACCACCGTGGTGTTGATTATTTTCCTATAACATCCCATTGTGCTTTATTCAGTTTATACACAACAGTTTAAGTATACACATTTTTTAAAATGTATAATCGGCAAAGTGTTGTGTGTGTATATACTTTTTAAACTCCATTTACAGTTACATTTAATGTTGTGGAACGTCCACAAAACAAGTTTCATTCTGTCACCAGTCACTTTTTTTTTTCTTTTTCTTTTTCTTTATCTATTGATGTTTATAAGACAAAAATCAAGTTTGTCAGATAACTGATAAACTACAGAGTGCAAAGCCCTTTGTCCTGAAGACTTCACTGCAAAGCACAAACGTGGTGACTCCTTCCATGAATATTAAATGAAATCTTCTTGCAGGATCTCATCACAGCAACAATATGTTTAATGATTAAAGATGCATTAGGAAACATTAGTTAGGTGGTTCGATATTTAAATGATTCCTGCCTATGTTCAAAAATCTCCACCCCCCCATGTTCTACATATTTTCCATGGTTATTTGTAAGGTGTGGTTTTTTTTTTTTTTTTTTTTTTTTTTTTTTTTTTAAATTGACTCTTGCACCTTTTAAATAACGTTTTTTTTTTTTTTTTTTAAATTTTAAAAAAGCCTATTTTTGGACTTGATTTATATGGAGTATCCGCCATACAGGTCCCTGTGAATGAGCTGTTACTGTAGAGTCGATGACGTATTCTAACAAGGGCATTAATATAAACCTGTGATTTGCCTTGTACCCACAACTACTGTCAGAGTTGCTGTTATAGAAAATTAATCAACACCTTCTGACCAATCAGAATGGAGAATTCAAAAGTGTTGTGTTGTAATTAAGGAATAGCACACTCCAGACCGCGTGGTTATACTGTTGGTGTGATGCGGCATGAGACAAAGTGGAGTATTTTTGTATAACACACATTTTGGAGTGCGTTATTCTGCTTGTACCACAGAGACTTGCCAATGATTACAATGTTTAATTTATTAACAAATGACCCGTTGCACATTTTAATGGTTTCGAGCTAAGAAGTCCACGTGAATGAGTTGTTACTATAGAAACAATAGAACTCTAAAATACTATAGAAACTTAGAACAAGCGCATTAATATTAGCCTATTGTTCATGTTACAGCTAGAACAACTGTCAGAGCCGTGCAGCAATACAAAAATAATGCACACATCTTGACCAATCAAATGCCAGAATTCAATTGCGCCGTGGTATAAAGGTTTGTAATGTAGAGTGAAATAAAATAAAAGCCACAAATGATTTGTGTAATAAAATTAGTTTTTCTAATTGGCAGTGTATCAGTGATTTGCATTTTAGCCATTATCATGCCACTCAAGTTTGTACTGAATTGTTAATGATGTGTGTGCTAATGTGCTCTCGCAAGGTTGCCCAAGACCCCAGCAGTACGAGTTCCTCGTCACAGAGAGAAGGTGTACAGCATCTCTGTGAATGGCTCTCCCATCGCTGGAGGCACAGAGGATATCGTCATCAACGTCCCTCTGGGCAACGGAGAGGTTGGTGCTTTCCCACCGTGAAGCAAAATCCCACATTGAGAAAAACAGGAAGTAGTGTTTTCTGGAACAGGAAGCAAATTGTAGATAAAGCCTTTGTGAATGTGGCATCACGTGTATGTGCACGTTGTTCCATAATGAATGCTTGTCTGTTTTCAGTGCATTCAGCTGCTGGCCAGCGAGATGGATTCTGTTGATCTGAGTCAGCTGGATGAGAAAGCGATGCACAGTATCAGGCAGCTGCAGGTATACCTTCATCATGTGACGTTATAATACACAGTTAACAATCCAAGCATAAAACAAACGTTTTCCCATTTTGTTTGCGCAGAACCGTCTCACGTCTCTCTGTGGAACCTCAAAGTGAAGCGACTGCATTTGATCAACTTTTTCAGAGCTTTGTATACACCACCCTGTATTTTCAATCTTTGTCTGTTTATATCACAGCTTTTGCAATTCGTGTTGTTGTTCGGTTTTATATTTTTTAACCTCATGCCTTTTTAAAAAAAAATTCCATCTCTTTTTCCTGTTGTATATCGTCATGGGCATTTTCTCACGTACGACTAGTCAGAGTGGTCAGTGTACTGTTCAGTTATGCATTTTATTTTGTAAATATGATCCAAAAATAGTCACTAGATGTTTCTAGTGTTGTTTAGCCTTTTTTTGTACTGAAATGTCATTTTCATGATATTTATCTGTAATTCTGCTGCTTTTCTTGAGGAGCAGAAGTACTGGATGTGTCTCCCAGAGCTAGGACAGCATGTTAAATAGCGTTGTCACTACAATTACATCTTTTTAAATGATTTTGTCTGGCCTTATACAGTCCCCTCTGAAAGTTTTGGAACAGCTAGGACAATTCTATTGTTTTCTCTGTATATTGAAGACATTTGGGTTTGAGCTCAAAAGATGAATGAGACGATGGATCAGAATTTCAGCTTTCATTTCCTCATATTTACATCTAGACGTTAATCAACTGAAAATGTTTCTCTGTAAATCGGAAGGCAGATTGTTTCTGTAAACTTCTGAATTCATTCTGCTGCTACCATCATGAGTTACATCAATAAAGATTAGTGAGCCTGTTCCAGAAGCATCCATGCAAGCCCAAGCCATGACACTACCTCCACCATGTTTCACAGATGAGCTTGTATATTTTGGATCATGAGCAGATCCTTTGCTTTTCCATCACTTTGGTAGAGGTTAATCTTGGTTCCAGAACATTTGTAGCTCATCTCTTTATTTATTTGCGAACTCTAATCTGGCTTTCAGATTCTTACTGAATTTGTGTAATGGCTCTGATAGATTTTCCCTCTTTTCGCAGCTTCAAAATGGCTTGCTTTTTCCCGCATAGGCAGCTCTCCGTTCTTCATGTAGGTTTATCCTTTTTAACAACAAATGGAGTCTTCACAGGCAAAACCTAGGGCTCAATGTATCTTGATCTCAAACCCAAATGTCTTCAATGTATAACAAAAGCAATAGAATCGGCCTTGCTGTTCCAATACTTTTGGATGTGGCTGTGTAATAATTTAATATGTAGGACATTTAATTCGAGCTTGTCTCTTTGTGGATGACATCCAGCCACATGAACAGTATGTAATGTATGTATAGAAGAATTCCAGCATATAAACAGCATTTTAAAGCAAATGCCAGCTTTTTGTTGCTGCTGCCACTTTCCCTGCTCTATAAATGGCATTAAAAAAAGTCTAAGTACTCTCGTCAAACTGACTTGACAGTTGATTTGACTATCTGGTTTGTTCATCAGTACATTTATCTTTGATCTACAAAACATCACTTTTTAGGCTATAAGAAGTTGCAGCTACACTGATAAAATGTGAACTCTAGCAGTACAGTTTCTAAAATAAAACAAACTCTCCATTTTAAAAGACCTCACACAAGAGGTACGTTTGAACTGATTACATGGCAGCTAATCAACATGTAACACAAGCATCACACCATCAGAATGAAGGATTTCTCCTCTGCAGTGTCAAGACTCAACAGTGGATATATATTTTTAATTTTTTTTTAAATATTAAAAAGCAAATCTAGGCATGTCATGGGACTTTATGAGCGTCTTTAAGACCGTTTAAGCCATTTTAACAATTCTGATTTTTATTAACTCTTAGCAGTAACCTTTTTTTCCCTTATCAAAGTTGTACATTGTGTGTAAAGGTGTGTCACGTGACACTTTAAAACGTGAATTTGATGTTCTTACGTGGTTAAAATCATAAATGAGGCTGTTGGAGCACGTGCTATTTCTGTAGTATACTGGTTTGGCTCTAAGCCAGTGCACATCTTAGGAGAGGTGTGGGAGTCACTTGCTAAAAATCATCTGTAACTTGCTTCAAGTATTTATGGTCCCCAGATGTTCTTAGTCATGTGTTTCTGTGTGGTAGCATCTGATGTGATTTGCCTCATCACTTTTGTTTCCTTCTTCAAGAAATGACAACAAAATCTGCAGCGTTTTTTCACCTTATCCATGATGTGTGAGCACGTGACCGATAACGAGAGCATGCTGTGCTTATTACTTGGTTATCCAAAATTTGCTGAAATGAGCCAAGATTTAATAAATTTTTTATTAGAACAGAAAAAAGCTGCATAAGTTCCTGATCAATTTTAATAATTTCAGCAAAACAGACTCTTCAAATCTTCGAGGCTCCAGATTCTTAAGTACTGGTGTTGGGCTGTTGCTCCTGAGGAGCATGTTGAACGTCATGGGCCGGCGTAACATGCTCGCATGGTTACGGCATCGTCTGGATTCAAACTCTGGGTAGTGTCCGGACTATAGGGTGAACGCGTTTCTGTTTTGCCACTTGGGAGCCCCAGGGCCAGTCCCTCTATCAAAATGACGAACTCATCATGCTGATCTCATTCGCATTATGAAAAACATTTAGCATAAACTAAAATAACAATGGCAGTTAATTCAACATGAAATGAATCATACTGATGGGAGGATGATGAGAAATGAAATGTGAGATATGCATCTATATACAAGTGTGTACAGGAACGAGTCCAATTTGCTGTCTAAAGTCTATCACAATAAATGCATGTCTTAACTGTTTTTAAGGTTGACAAATGGTTTCTGGAGCATTCGCTCTGACCCAGTCTGCAGAGTTTTTCCCCCTAAACACATCACCATGTCATGGAGGAGACCTGTGATCTCAGGTAGCTCTTTAGCACAGGAGGCTTCTGCAGGGCCAAAGAGAATCACAAATCACATGTAATTACACAATAGTACACATCGTGACTTATAAATGACGCACTCTCATTTCACTTACCATTTACAGACTTTTTCCTAAACGCATACTTTGGGACGTCGTAGATGTTTTCAGTTGCTTCTGAAATGGGAAAGATCAAAGCAGATGATGAGAGTGAGTGAGTGAGAGGGAATGAGTGACAGTGAGGGAATGAGGGAGTGAATGAGTATGTGGATGAGTGAGTGAGTTAAGGGAGGGAGGGAGTGAGGGAGCAAATGATTGAGGGAGGGAGTGGATGAGTGAGTGAGGGAGTGAATGAGTGAGCAGGTGAGTGAGTGAATAAGTGAGTGAGTGAATGAGTGAGCGAATAAGTGAGGGAGTGAGTGAATAAGTGAGGGAGTGAGTGGATGAGTGAGTGAATGAGTGAGCAGATAAGGGAGTGAGTGAATAAGTGAGGGAGTGAGTGAATGAGTGAGCAGATAAGGGAGTGAGTGAATGAGTGAGGGAGTGAGTGAGTGAATGAGTCAGCAGATGAGTGAGTGAATAAGTGAGGGAGTGAGTGAATGAGTGAGCAGATGAGTGAGAGTGAATAAGTGAGGGAGTGAGTGAGTGAATGAGTGAGCAGATAAGGGAGTGAGTGAATGAGTGAGCAGATGAGTGAGTGAGTGAATGAGTGATGGAGTGAGGGAGCGAGTGAATGAGTGAGCAGATGAGTGAGTGAATGTGAGGGAGTGAGTGAATGAGTGAGCAGATAAGGTTAGTGAGTGAGTGAGTGAGTGAGTAAATGAGTGAGTGAATGAGTGAATGAGTGAATGAGTGAGTGAATGAGTGAGAGTGAATGAGTGAATGAGTAAATGAATGAGTGAGTGAATGAGTGAGTGAATGAGTGAGCAGATGAGTGAGTGAATGAGTGAGCAGATGAGTGAGAGTGAATGAGTGATGGAGTGAGTGAGTGAATGAGTGAGTAGATGAGTGAGTGAATAAGTGAGGGAGTGAGTGAATGAGTGAGCAGATGAGTGAGTGAGTGAATGAGTGAGGGAGGGAGTGAGTGAATGAGTGAGCAGATGAGTGAGTGAGTGAGTGAGCAGATGAGTGAGTGAATGAGTGAGTAGATGAGTGAGTGAGTGAATAAGTGAGGGAGTGAGTGAGTGAATGAGTGAGCATATGAGTGAATAAGTGGATGATGAGAGTGAGAGATGAGGTGGACACATACCATGTTCTTGCTCACTGACTCGCCGGTTTGATGGAGGTGTATCATAAATGACTTCCTCAGAATGTAGGGCTGTAAATACATTATACTGCTTACAAATAATAAATATTACATTTTCCAGAATAAAGTACTGAGATCAAATATTTTTATTCTTAGCTGATAGATGTCTGTTAAATATCGTTTTAACATGTAGCTAAAATTTCCGCAATTTCCGCATAACCCTAAATCAGCCAAAACACGTCTCGGGTTTCATGGTCAGTTTTGCACTGGAGCTTTGAGGTTAACGTTGCTGGTGAGTTATGGAAGTTTGTGTCACTCAGAATCTTTGCTTTCTACATTTATGCCAGTTTAGTTTTGCACTGGAGCTACAAGCAGTGGTTAATAATTAAAAAGATGCCGTGACACAGTGTATTTATATAATAAGACCATTGCCAACGTTGTCCCATGATACATCCGAGGCATCTTGTTAATATAAATGTTCCAGTTCATCCCAAAGGTGTTCAGTGGTGGAGTTGGAGTCAGGGCTCTGTGCAGGACACTCGAGTTCTTCCAGTCCAACCTTCTCAAACCATGAATTCATGGAGCTCGCTTTGTTCACTGCGGCATTGTCATGCTGGAACAGGTCTGAGCCTCTTAGTTCCATTGAAGTGTAATGCTACAACGTGCAAAGACATTCTAGACAATTCTGTACTTCAAAGTTTGTGGCAACAATTTGGGGAAGGCCCACATCTGTGTGTCATGGTCAGGCACCCACATACCTTTGGCCATATAGTGTATCTTAAGTGATATCCCATATCAAATAAGGCCTTGCTTGAAAGCTAATGTTGCCAGCACGTAAAGGAAGTCGCCAAAATTCTGGTACTTTGATATTTGTTAATAACATTAGGCTCATATCTCCAGGACAAAATTAAAGAAGCAAATATCAGCTGAATCTTGTCTGATCAACTACATTTTGCCTAACAGTAACAGTAAAAGTATGCAAACTGCATGTTTGCCTAGCATAAAGAGAACGAATGCACCAACGTTTGCAAAGTGGCAGGACATCATAATCATTCTCCAGTTCAATCACTTCAGCCTTCTGCTTGACTTCATCCTCTGCATACGGACTACTCTCAACATGAGACATGCCTGAGGTCATAAAGCAAAATGAATGTTAGCAATGTCTGCTGTTCATTTTTTGTCTCATTAAAATAAAAATAAGCATCTATCAGGTGATTTACATTAAATACAGTCAGAAATACAGTTCTGTGAAACATACCAATATCAATGTGGATATGTGCAGTTGTGGTTGGTATAACAGCGGCAGAGTGCGTGCTGGGTGACCACAGATAGGAGTCAGGCTCAGCAGAGTGATGCCTCCTGACCAGCATATCACTCGCCTCTGACTGTGAGTTACTGATCACGTTACATGG
The DNA here is from genome assembly GCA_023630585.1 of Cranoglanis bouderius. NCBI lineage: Eukaryota > Metazoa > Chordata > Actinopteri > Siluriformes > Cranoglanididae > Cranoglanis > Cranoglanis bouderius. Next base: position 16,236,661 of record CM042551.1, read on the forward strand.
GCTTGTCTGAGTACTGCACATGTAATCCGGTGCGGTCTCCCTGCATGCGTACACACACAGCATTTCATTTTCATTTCTTGACAATAACTGATATCAGTGTGTAACCGTGGTCTGACAGCAGTGTTACCAGTTAGAGTTTGGCTCAGTGGTGTTATACACATGATGGTTCATTGCTTGCAAAAGCTGGCACATCCACTTCTGTCTGAGATCTGCTGTTTCTGCAGCCTGTTGGTGAATACTTCACCTTAATTAAATGAATACTTAGCTCATGAAAAAATACTTAATCTATATAATAAATATTGTACAATAAAATCCTCAACATTTTATATACCTAAACTTATTTTTAACATTTTAACATTTACCTAAACTTACTTTTCACATTTTAATATTTACCCAAACTTGTTTTTAACATTTAGATATTTACCCAAACTTACTTTTAACATTTAACATTAAAGTGTATTGTTAACATTGACCCAAACACATATTTTTGACCCAAATGTATTTTGTTTACATTTTAACATTCACCTAAGCATATTTTTTTTTAAACATTTTAACATTTACCCAAAAGTAATTTTTGACATTTTTACATTTACTCAAACTTTAAAAAAACAACATCGTAACATTGACCCAAACTCGTTTTTAACATTTACCCAAATATATTTTTGACATTTTCACATTTACCCAACTTGTTTTTAACATATTAACTTTTACCCAAACTTATATTTAACAATTTAACATTTACCTAAACCTTTTTTAACATTTACCTACAGTATCTGTCATGTTTATGATACTCATTTACTGCTAAAGATATTGTACTTTAGTAAAGCAAGGCATAATTCCCAAAATATTCCAAAATATTTTGTTTAAATGTAATTACAATCAGTTTGCATTCAGCAGTCCATACATCTAATCTATACAAGAAGTAGGAGATAAAACAAAACACGTGATCCCTGTTCCTCGTTCAAAACAAAAGTCTTAACGGTACTTTCCAATTAACTCGTACAGGAAAAGGTGTTTTTATAGTAGCTGGTAAATGACTATAGACCACATCCTCAAACAGACACAGAAGCGCAGCATGGGAACTCACCAGGACTTTCCTCTTCCCATTTTTCATGGCGATCTCAAAAATATAGTGTTTTTTCTTAGTCCACGTTACCTCACGCACAGACTCAACCTGTTAAACACCAAGCACAAAATAGTAAAGTCTCACAAAGCCATAGTGATTATTTTAGTGTGACTGCTAAATAATGGGATATTATTCACAGCTGAGATTGGTAATTATGTTTGTATTTGAAAGTCAGGGTGATTCGTCTGACCACACAATGTTAGGGAGAAGTTGAAGCCACAACTTACCTCAATAAGGTAATACTGTCCTCTAAGGTCTGACTGTTAGAGAGGGAAAAAAAACCAACACATTTTAATGGATTTTCTCAAACTCTGTCTTTATTTCATTAGATCTGGCTGTTTAAAGTGAGGTCCAAAATGAAATTTATACAATCTCCCCCTTTCTCTAAATGTACAATGGATGTAAAAAGTCTACACACCTCTGCTAAAATGGCAGGTTTTTGTGAAGTAAAAGAATGATACCAAGAAAAGTCATGTCAGAACTTTTCTCACATTTAATGTGAAATTGCTAAATATACAAATAAAGTGAAAAACAATCAGAATTTTTTTAGGGGGGAAAAAAGAAGAAGAAAAAAAACGAACTTACAATAACCTAGTTTCACAAGTGTGCACACCCTTAAACTAATACTTTGTTGAAGCACCTTTTGATTTTATTACACCACTCAGTCTTTTTGGGTAAGAGTCTCTCAGAGTGGCACATCTTTTCCCCACACTTTCTTGCAAAACACTCTAGATTCACAGCCTGCTTCAGGTCACCCCGCAGATTTTTATTTGGATTCAGTCGGTGCTCTGGCTAGGTCATTCAAAAACATTCATCTTCTTTTGGTTAAACCATTCCTTTGTTGATTTGGATGTATGCTTTGGGTCATTGTCGTTCTGAAAGGTGAAATTTCTTTTCATCTTCAGAGACACCTGAAGGTTTTGCACTAAAATCGTCTGGTATTTGTAGCTATTCATGATTCCCTCCACCTTAATCAAAGCCCCAGTTCTGGCTGAAGAAACGCAGCCCTAAAGCATGATGCTGCCACCACCATGCTTCTCCATGGGTATGGTGTTCTGTGGGATAATTACTTTTGAACATGAGATTGAATGTGATTGGTTCATTCTGAACGCAGCCAATTATAAAAGGGTATGCACACTTACGCAACAAGGTTATTGTAGCTTTTTTTATTTTTCCTACATTTCCCTAAAATGTTTGATTGTTTTTCACTTAATTTTTTATACGTTGTAATTTAACATTGAGGGTGGAATGGAGGGTTCTGACATGATTTATCTTAGTTACATTTTTTTTACTTCACAAACACCTGCCATTTTAACAGGGGTGTGTAGACTTTTTATATCCACTGTAGCTAACGTAGCTGAACAATAAACAGCGGTACCTCAGTGGTTAAGACGTTGGGCTACTGATCGGAAGGTCTTGAGTTCAAATCCCAGCACCACTGCGCCACCACTGTTGGGCCCTTGATCAAGGCCCTTAACCCTCAATTGCTCAGATGTATAAATGAAATAAAAATGTAAGTTGCTCTGGATGAGGGCGTCTGCCAAATGCCATAAATCTAAATGTAATGAAACTTTATAGATACCAGTATAACACTGTGTAAAGTGAATGTCTAAATAATCACACACCAGTCTTAAATGACACTGGCTCAGGAATACCATTTTTACATATAATGGTTTCATCAAATAGCAGAATTAGCAGTATTGAATCAAGTATATACATTAATTTGGAATTTATAATAAAAAACCATCTGAATAGCACTTTCAAACTTTGAGCTAAACCTCCTATGAGGGTGATGTTTGTGAAGGAGTGAGTGTCAGATCAAACGGTGGATGTGATATGTGGGGGAAAATGTGACTGACTTCAAGATGACTATTACTACAGTTTTTAAACTACACAACATACTTTTGTCTGTTTTTCTAGATAGCATTGTGTCATGCAGTATAACAGACCATATGAGAAAGGTTTTTTTTTTTTTTTATATTAACAACTTGACCCAGTTTGAGGCGAGTCAGTATGTGATGATTTAGGCATCTTTGGAAGAACTGTTACTTTTCAATTACTTTCCCTGTTCTGTGTTATTGTATAATTAGTTATTTTTCATATTGTGTAATTTCTTTAAGTAATGTGCTTTCATGTGCCAGTGTAAGAGTATGTAGAGCTGCAATTAGTCATAAATGTCAGTAAAAAAACAAAAAAAAAACCCATTCCTTTTATTGCCGCAATTAGTTTCCTTTAATATTAGTCACTTTAATATTTTATTGTGGATTCGAGTTTAATTATTATTTTGCATGATGTGTTTCAAATGTACACTTTTTTTTTGGTAAATGTAATGCACAATTAAATTTTACTATAGTCTAAACATCAGTATTCGGACTATCTGGTCAACTCAAAGCTCAATGGAAAGAGACTGAAATGAAGATGAACAGAACTGAAAGGCGGCATTCAAATTCTACTACACAATGGACCAGCTTTCCATTTGTCATGGTGAGCCATTCCACTGTCTTTGAGTCATGTGTAGTACATCTAGTGAACATCATCTAACTACAGAAAAGCTGAAATTCAATACAAATTAATTTGACCGTGTAAAAGCTGAAATTCAACATAAATACTTACAGTGCTTCCATGTTTTTTATTGTAGAAGAAAAGGGTTGCGTTATGAAGTTTGAACCAGTAAGTAACCCACCTCAGCCTCTAAAATGATCAGTAAAACGATGGCGTCATTACAGAAGCAGGTCTCTTTTCTCTGCATAAACTGACTAAATGCTGAGAATGTGATCAATTCAAGCTCTGCGTTATGATCTAGAAAATATAATACGCAACATATGTTGTATAAAAGACAGCCAATGAATTTTAAAAAGTAAACACTTACTATTTTATCTTTTCTTTTCTTCAGAAATCCTTGGCATAGTGGTTTAAACACTATTGCATCTTCTCTGGCAGACATGTTCACCTACTGCACTGCTGCTGATTTCTGAGCCCAGTGTGACACTTGATAGACACTACTGCATCACTTCCTGTTTTTGGAGGCCCTCTTTCAGGTTATAAGACCATAACATTTTTCCCAATTCTTTTTTTTTTTTTAACCCAACACAGATTGTTTTTGTTTATACTGACTAACAAAGGTGGTGACTCTTCAAACTACTTAGTTACACATTATTATAACCTTCTTCATGATTAGTGATGGTTATATAAAATAACTATCATTAAAAAAGTCACTTTGGATAAAAGCATCTGCTAAATGAATAAATGTAAATACGTTAAACTGAGTTATGTGGACGATGTACAGCATAGCTATGATGCCAATTTGTACATTTCTTACTTTGTACTGACAACCGTATGTTCAAACTTCCTACTGAAAAGTGCAGAAGCAATGTTGAACAAACATTACGTTAGACAGCTCTATAATCACACCGTTTATTGTAAATGTTTGAAAGGTCAGAAATGAATACAACAGCTTCATGTTTTTGAACTGGGAATTTTGCACTGGATATTACAATGCGCCATTAATCAAACAAAATAAGTGCAGTGGTGGTGGTAGTAGTAGTATTTATTTATATAGATAATAGTAAATATTTAATGTGGAGCCTATCAACAGTGTTCTCATAGAGACCGTGTCCCATTGACCTGACCACAGAATCTACACTTGGGCTCTTTCTTGTGATCTTGTCAACATTGCGTTATCGCTTATTCGCTGCATTAGTGTGTCTGTGGGGGTCAAAGGCAAACAAACAAACAAATCATAAATATAAAAACAAACCATATAATTAAAAAAATCCCTTGTATAGTGCCTGCTGCATGCACGGCCAAACAGAACATTTTTGACTGACAAATATGACATTAATAAATTATTACAGCTGAAACGTGCTCAAAGAGTAATGACCTATACATGTGAGAAATGGCTTTGTTTCTGTGCACCTCCCGTTATGTGTGTGCATATGAGTTCTGTACTGCCTTTTTTGTTTAGTTTTCGCTGAAGCTGTAGGTATTCCTCAGCGGTATTTACATTTATAAACAAAGCGTTCCATCCTCTCGTGCCTCTGTGTGGACCGTCTGATAGGAGTCTCACACCTGCTAATACTGATCTGAGGAAAAATAACGTCATTTAAAACCAGTCCATCTACGACAAGAGCCGCATGTAGCATTCAAGCACGGTTGACACACAAGACATTTGATATAAGAGCACGGGTTTAAATCAAAACTCCAGAAGAGAAAAATGGTTGCATGGATGCATGTAGGTTCAAATATATAAAATATAGCTATCCATCATGATACTACTAGCATTCTCTTAAAGGGGAATGACTGGGCTGGAGGGAAGAAGTTTTCCGCTGGATAGAGGACTGCAGTCGTGTGCTGCCTGTAACTGATCACCGGTGCTTGAGGAGAGCTTTATACATGGCGAAGCCCAACACTGCGAATACTGTGGCTCCGACGCTGGCTCGCAGCCAGAATGTGGAGTTCTTCAGGTCAGCCTGGGTCATGTGTCTGTATCAGAGAAAAGTACACACACACACACACACACACACACACACACACACACACACACACACACACACACACACACACACACACACACACACACACACACACACACACACACACACACACACACACACACACACAGAGAGAGAGAGAGAGAGAGAGAGAGAGAGAGAGAGAGAGAGCGAGCATCAGTAAAAAAACATTCTTGATTCATTCACTGTGTGGGTAAATGCCAAATAACAAATCAATGTGTAGTTCCTTTTCTTCTTTCTACTATACAGTTACGTCTGCACCAAGTCTTCAATGTGAAGGTGTTTCTAATGAACATAAAGGGAATTTCCCCAAAATAACGTTCTTCTTTTTGTCATTTGGCATTCCCCACTCACTCTACCCCAAGCCGTCATACTCCAGCATGCTAGGCGCAGAGGCATGGAGGTGAACTGTGAAAGGGACGGCTACTGGGCAGGGAGGTGGAGCAGTACAGTACTAGCAGAAGCACAGAAAGAGCAGTGAGCAATTATCAAGGGCATAAAAGTATTAACGTGATAACGAACACCCTGCTGAGATGCTCAGGACAAAAAAAAGAAGCAGTAAATAACGAAGCAAAACAAATGATGATTAACACCATGTTCCCAAAGGTCATCAAATCCAAAGTGTCACACGTTTCCTTTTAACATCTGATCTCTTGCCTGTGTGAAAAGCAAAGCAGCACACAACTCGAATGTGGGTTTCCTCGGCACGCTCGTTCAGAACCCTCTCTTCTTTTAGACCAGAGTTTCAGTGTCAAGTAAAACCATAAGACTCAAGCTCAACCATCAGACTGAAAAACACCATGACAATAGAAACCTACAGATTCAAACAGCCAGAAATGTTTCCAGAACCAACTCGGTCAAGCAACCATCAGTAAACCGAACACACAATGCGAGACACACAATCACAAAGCGATCCAGCTGAGGACGGTGTTTACCTGGACACAAATGGGTCGACAGACGCATCCATGTAGATTGAGTCCTTTACATAGCTGACTGCGTGCATATGATAGGCCGGTCTCCTCATCAGCCAAATGACAAGTGTCCCTTTCATAAAAGAAGGGACCCAACCTTGTGCACATGCATACAAGACAGAAATTCAACTACCATTCACAGCACAGCCATCCCTACATGCTCCACGCAACCACCCACCCAGAAATACAGCACAGAGAAAAATGCAGAGTTAATGAACAGATCAATAAATAGAAAAACACAAAGCTCACTGTGCAGTCAGAATCTCTGACTGATCACGGGTTTGGATAATGTCTGGTCAGAGTGGTGAGTGTGTCATCTAGCCATTCAAGTACCCAAGCACAGCATGTAGTTAACACAGACACCAGAGTACACCACACCTTAAAGAGATCACCCAAAAATGAAAATAGTGTCATCAATTACTCACCCTCATGTCGTTCCAAACCCATAAGACTTTCTATCATCTTCGGAACACAAATGAAGACATTTGAATGAAACCTGGGAGATTTCTGTCCCTCCATTTAACTAACCAAAACTTTCAAACTCCAAAAAGGTCATAAAGGCATCGTAAAAGTAATCCATGTGACTCCAGTGGTTTAATCCTAATTTTATGAAGCGATACGAATGCTTTGTGTGCGCAAAAAAACTAAAATTAAGTCTTTATTCACAAAATATCATCACTTCCACATAGATTTCAGACGCGTGTTCACGAGAGAACCACGGTGCATGCGTGTCTGTACAGTCATAAACTGTAAATGGAGGGACATGGACTGTAAATCTCCAGGTTTCATTAAAAAAAAAAAAGTCTTCATTTGTGTTCCGATGATGAATGAAAGTCTTACGGGTTTGGAATGATATGACTGAGTAACTGATGAGAGAATTTTCATTTTTAGGTGAAGTATCCCATTAAGTAATGCCCAAATATCATTAATCATATTCAATCCTTTAACAGGAAGGCAATAAACTACTGAAAAATGCTGCCATCTACAGTAGGGTTTTATATAATCAGCCACCAAACACACAAACACCAAGTCAGCAGCCAGAAGAAATTACATCACAAGCAGAAACATAGTTATATGAACAAATTAAAGTGACAAGAGTTGGAATTAACTATTAACCCACTGCATACATGCCAAAACACACACCCAGTACTCTTCACACTCTTCAGTGTGAAAACGTTCCTGCCTGTAACAGGTTAAGGCCAATCTCCTGATCTAATCAACACTATTATAGTCCAGGTAATGAAACACAGATAAAAGCAGGGATGCTGGCAGGGTTAGCATGAGGTGAAGAGATGCAATACGAGAAGGAACAGGCCCAGCCAAACACACGTGAATGAACACCTACGGAGGGAAAAAATAAACATGACGACACAGATCGTAATAAAAAAAAGAAAAAAAGAAACAGAAACACATCAAAATAAGGAATTTAGAGGGTGAAAAATCTTGTAGTTTCAGGTTCTGTGTTAGCAACAATCAACAAGAGACAAGGTAAAGAATAAATCCAATTGTTAATCAATTCTATTTTTGTATAGAGTTTGGATATTTCCATTGACTCACATTATACAGACATGTCAGCTAAAAAGTAATTAAAAGTCTCTTGTAGATCTAATCTTAAAGACTAAACAAATTTACTCTATACTTATTCTCATGTAAAAAGATGCAAACATATTAGTTTATAAGTTGTTAGAATGCTGTATTTGCACAAAGAGCCAGCTGTAAGGTTCAATATTAAAACAAACAAACAAAAGAAATAATAATAATAATAATAATAAAAATAAATAAATAAATAAGTTCAGGGAGAACTGCAGCCGCAAAGGATAAAATACTCGGCAGCTACAGCACTGGCAGCAGAATGATGGATAAAAAAGTGAATTAGTGCAGTTACTGTTTGCATATCCACCTGAAAATATTTAAACAAATAAATGTAATTACACTACAGCTTGAATGAATGAAATAAATAATTCATCTAATTATGTTGACAGCAAACACCCTGAATTCATAGCAATGCAAGTAATACCTTAAGGGCTAATGTTACTAATAGACGAAAAAATACTACATGATCCATGTTAGTCATGCAGTTTTAAACAAGACCTAATATCAGTAAAGCCCCATGCATTCATATTGCACCAGTTAGAGTAGTCAAGTTCTTTTTCTACCTTCAGCACTAAAATGCCACTAAATTGAACTTAATCAGTGAATCTTCCAAAATAAAGGACCAGACCAGCATGGACTGTGGCAGAAATCTGGTGAGTTTGACCACAATAGCGCTTTTCCACTGGCAAAATAGGAAAAATTTCCTTTTTAAATTCTTTTTTTATCCAGTTTGGTTACCTGACAATTTCTACCCTCCAACCAGCTCTCCCCTATCACACCACAACTACCAACATGGGAAGCTGAAAGCTTTTCAAACTGATGCTCATGCTGCGTCACAGACGCCACGATTGGCTAGTGTCACTGTCATTGACATGGCAGACAGTAACGCCATCCCTCCCACCCAGCACGCATGGCCAAAGTTGCTCTCTTGACTCCAGGGAATGGATGGATGTGGCATTGTTGGGATTTGCACTTGCGATCTCTTGAAAATACAGCAAATGCATTTCTGTTTCACCAATCTGGAGCCTGAGGAAAAAATTTCTGATGCCAGATTCCGTTGGTCTTTCCACTGCCAACTGACCCATTCCTTAACCAAGTACTTGTGCTAAATATTGATCTTGCCAGAATACCAAGAGGGGATATATGGTTAGAGCTAGAAGCCTTTTGACTAGTCAATGCAGCCATCAGCAAACTGCCATGAGTCATCACTTGAATCAGAAATAACACTAGCTAGAATCACTTTTCTACTGATGAGAGTTTGGCACTGCAATCTTCAATCGTAGTGTCTGACAACATTCTGATTCCCCATCTACTACAGCTTTCGGCTTCCTCTCAAACTCTACCTCTTCCACTCATGTACAACCAAAGCGCACAGTAAAAGGCAAATCAGAATTTCGAAGCTCCTCCATCACTGCTACTGTTGTTAGTGTTCTTGGTAATACTATTGGCACAAGAAAAAATCAATATGTCACCACCCCACAACCTCCAGAGAACTGATGGAAATGGACACAGTTCTGGTAGTTTCAGAGTTAGATTAGTAAATAATTCCCATCTGCTGGAAAAGCACTATTAGGGTGGCTAACACTAGCTAGATTAGACCACTAACAATGGGAGTAAAGCATAAATAAAAGGAAGAAATCATACTTGGCTGGAACTACCTGTATAGGATTGATGAATAATGCACCAAGGCACACAGCAAAGATTAAAAAGACAGCATTAGATAAATCCCTATACAGTTTAGTGCTTTGTGTGAAGGACACTCAACTACAGACCTAGTGAACACACACACAGCCACCACAGACAGTCCCTTAACAAGGATGTATGCAATAGATAAAAAGAGTTTAGAAAGAGCTAGGTAACCAATACAGAATAACCCAACCATATGCGGTGGATATGCAATGCAAAACAGAGAGTAGGCATGTTAGGAAACGGAGGTTAAAGGTGGCCATAAACAGCAGGAGGAGGGCAGGGCTGGGCTTAGAGACCTGTTAACAATGACACTGTAGAGTTTGGCCCTGACCGAACGCAGGAGCTCACTGTTCAGCAGGTTCTGACTGATGCAAAAAGTGCACCTGTTGCAGGCACACATGCAGCGGAGCTTGGCGTGGCTGCGGAGACACACACACACACACACACACACACACACACACACACACACAAACAAACAGGAAGAGGAGTTCAGAGTCATGTATGATGCGCGATCATGAGACCTGACGCCCAAAGGTTCCTGTTCCTCTTTAAAGATCGGACCTCCTGCCCTTCTATAATCACCACTTAAGGAAAAAAATAAAATAAAATCACAAAGCAGAAATGGAAGAGTTCAAGGAAGCAAAACCAGGAGAGTAGCGCGTTTATCAAATTATCAGCATACATATAGTTCAAAAGCACAATTACACTCTTAATAGGGAAGCCATGTTCCACCAGATCAGTGGTCTGCTTAATATTTCTGTAGCATGCAGGACCTCAATCTTGTCCAAGATTGGCAGGCTTTTGGCTTTTATCTTTAACTGATAATTTTTCATAGTCTGTAATTATGAGATTAATTTTTTTCTAAGGTCATTACTAATTTGTATCCGATACCAGTGAAAAATAAAACAATAATAATATTATGGAGTGTATCCAATGTAAAGTTAACAAAACAAAAGCAGCCTACCAAAATTCCTGCTCCCATTTAGTTTGGTACCAGTGACTTGTTTTGGGCCGCCTCTTCTCCAGATGTCTCGTTTGATCGAGTGTGATGATCTGTATTGGTTTAGCCTCTTCTCCACTGTGACTCACACACTAGTGGCTAACACTGCAAACTACTGACCTACTGGCAACTGCTCTAAAATCCACAGCTTTGCTCTCCAGTGTAACGTTAAAGACAGTTACTTTATGTTGTGATAGCAGACCCAAGCTATATGGATTTTATATGAATACTTAACATTGGATTTGCTATGTTGTGATAGCAAATCCAATGTTAAGTATTCAAATAAAATCCATTTAAATTTAAAAAAAAAAAAAAAAAAAAAAAAAAAAAAAAAAAAAAAAAAAGAAAGAAAGAGAAGAAAAAAAAAAAAAAAAAGAGACTCCACAGGCATGACTGGGACATCCCACAAAATGTCCAAGACCATTTGCCCATATTATGTTTCAAATGTTCAAATGAGGTTTACAGAGACCAGAGACAAAACCCCCCTATCAAGCAAAGCAAACTCAAGAAAACCTTTTATCCATCTCAAATTAAAGATACTTCAGGCTTATCAAGATTTCAGTGCTTCCAGACTGGTTGAAGTAACCCATAATTGCAAATGTTAAATCCCATTTCATTAGCAGGACTTTGCACTACTTTATCTATGTTATTTTGAATAGCTTCTTTGTAATACAGTTAAAGAGAATCCTTGATGTTAAACGACTAAGTTACCATAACAGTCATGTTGATCCATCCTTAATACAAATGAATGTTCTTCGCCCCAACATGCAATGCAATGTTGAATGGACTCAACAGGGGTTACAATGCACTTTTAGATTCATGGTTTAGATGTTTTGGTTCTTCATTACTTTGTCTACTATATTAACATCTTGCATCTAATTTGTTTGCCAAGCGGAAAATGTTTCCTAAAGAACAGAGCGAGGAGAAAAGGTGCACAGGGGAGGAGGACAGGCAGTCATTAGAGCCATGCAGGATGGTGGAAAGGTGGCGAGGGTAGGCTGAGGAAGCTTTACTCACGGATACATGGCCATGGTGGTGAGTTTGGTGTAGATGTCTCTGCTGGGTGCTTCAGCGGTGTTACAGGTGAACTGCTGCGGCGGGTGCAGCTTGTGCCTCCTGCAGAAGTCCAGAGGAGTTGTGCTGTAGTGTTGGCGAACCTCATGCAGGTCTGACTTGGCGGCAATCATCATACACGGAGTCTTGCTGTCAATGAAGTATTTCTGTGGAAGCAAAAAAAAAAAATTATCATTGTGAAAAGTCATGCTGATAAACAACATGATAGCATTTAGTATTATTTAACCCTTTAGTTATACCAGATGTAGTTTAGTTTAGTAACATTATAGCGACAAATCTTCATTTCCAAATTCGTATATGTAATCTCATCGATGAGCACATGTGACAAACCTTATAGGCCTTTGCGCAGTACTCAAAAGAGCGAGGATTATTGATGTCATACACAAGGCAGACAACATCACAGGCCAGATCAGCTTCTGAGAGGAACTCAAAGTCTGGGAGGACCTCATGCAGCTGAGAAAGGCACAAAAGCAAGGTTAGTTCTACATCAATCATTAGATCTGTGGATATATATGAATTCTGATGACTTTCTGAATATTTAAACTTACAAGCAAATACTTCTCCTGTCCATAGACATATGCGGTGCTGATGGCGTAGTAGGATTTGTGGTCTTCCCTAATCCTCTTTTGTCTCTACAAGAGGAAGACACACACACACAAAAAAAACCTGTCAAGGTATCCTGCCAACAAGGTACAGGCGCCTAATCTGGAAAAGCTTTGTGCGGAACAGCTGACATCAGAACCTTTTGAGACGGCATAATTTGTCACTGAGGAACCTTCATGACTGCCGTTAAAATAAGACGTGAGCCTTGCAGAGGTTTTGATCAGTCCCTACAGGATTTCGCAAAGTTTTTTTTTTTGTGATTGTTGCCGCCAAAAATGCATTTTTGTGGAAAACCACTTGAATTGGTGAAATTGCATGAAATTGTTTTTCACAGTGATGTTTGTTGGTAAAGGAGACCTTTTAGCTGTAGTCATGTTCAACGCACATGAAATGAAGAGATGAATCGATGCCCAAATCTGCGGTAATTTTGAAAAATTGCAAGCTCCTCCGAATATTGCAGAGTTTGCTTGATTTTGTGTTCATTTCTGCGATCGCAAAATCCTGGGGAGACTGGTTGATGCTGAAAAATATATATCGGTGGAGCAAACAAAACACACCTGTTTTACAAATAACTGCAGTTACCTACATAGGAGCGATATTACTAACTCTAAAAGAAATAAACATACTTTGATCAGTGACACACTCCATTAAATAGCTAAAAGAAAACCAAGCATGTACGCATCTACCATCTTCCAGATAATATCTTTGTGCAGTGTACTCACAGTTAAGTTCCTGCCCAGAAAGGCCTGCAGGAAACCACTCTTGCCACTGCCACGTGCTCCCAGGACGTTACACCGAAACACACTGCGTTGGGTTTGCTTCTTCTGCAGGTCAATGTGCTTGTTCCTGGTGACTACACCACACAAAACAGGTTAACATACACAACAAGGTAAATGCACAAAAAGGGCACACATCTAGTCTCTGTCTGACACACACACTCTTCTTCTCTTACTTGTGATGGCAGCAGCCTGAGAGTCCTGTTCATGAATGATAGAGTAACCAAGGTATCCCAGATATTCCAAGCAGCGCTGTACATCCAAGTATGTTGTTAGCCTGAATGGTAGATCAGACAGTCAGTCATGTAAAAAGGCTGCCTGGGGTATAAATGAGTATGAAATAAGTAGTTCTGACTGGCTCTTTAGATCTTCTGTTCTTACGTCCACTGAGACAGGTAGCCCTGGTAGGTGATCCAGCCCTGGTCGTTTGTGTACACTGTATTGTTGACGTCAGGGCCCCAGGGCATGTAGGGGAAGACTTTAAACAGATCTTTCAGCTCATCAGGAGACAACGCACAGTCTCGATCCTGAAAGAAAGCTTGGCTTTATTCTGGGATTCATTTTGTTAAAAGCTGGACTTATTTCCATACAACAACCACTGAAAACATTAATTCTTAAACATCTCCACGTGCCATTCTGTTGCAATACCTGGCCTTTCCTTATTTATTACTCACAGACTAGAGTTATGCACCTTTCACTGATCCCCCTAAAAGCCGACTGAGTGTGTCCAGAATTGATGGACTCACCTTGTCGTGCTTGTCAAAGACACTCTGCAGGAAGAGGTACGCATTGTGGTTCAACTCTGTGGTGCAGTTCGGAGGTATTTTTAACCTGCACAAACAAGGATGGTGTCAGATTAGAAGAAGATTTAATTAAATCCTGGCTGTTCCTGGCATTAACAGAGACTGATGTAATGTGGTGCTTTACAGGGGGTAAAAACAAACCGGTTAAAGTCACGTCAACCGGACTTCCATTGAATTTACTCACGTAAATTGATTTCTGACAATTTATTAGTAACTCTTTCCAGATCAATATTTAAAATCAATCAATCAATCAATCAATCAGGCTTCCTGGTGAGGGTTGCTCCTTGCTAATCATTTAAGCTCATTTTAAGTTTTAAAGTTTTAAGCTCTTTGAGTCAGCTGAAAGAGCATTTCAAGTGTTGCTAGGTTTGGGATCTCTCTCCATGCCAATCACCAACAACAAGAGATTAAAATCTTTCTAAATTATCTGTCAGCTGCTTCTAGAGCTTGAAAATGAATTGCTTGACTCCAGTGAAATAGTTTATTTCACTCAACATTGGAATACGGTACAGGGATGCATTATGCACTCAGTAAAACAGTCTACTGCTATATTATAGGCAATATTTTGTTTTAGCAGGACGCCTACTTTCTTTGCACCCACTGAAGTTCTGATACTAAACACAAAAGGACAGAGACTGGTTTGTCAAGGAACAATTAGTAGTGTGTGTACAAGAGGAAAGAAAGTTACATAAACAGGTTTGTGTAATGAAGCTTTTGTTGAAACTGCATGATTGGTTCAGCAGCACTGCATGGTTTTACTTGTGAATACGCCCATAACACTGTGTGGGACTCACAGTGGAAACAGGTATTCCTGGGTGAGCTCCAGGTCATCATCATAGCCAAACCTTCGGAGCACAGTCCACGTGGTTTCATGTCTCCCTCTCTGGATAAAGAGGGTGTGTAGGAACAAGAAACCTGACAGGAGAAGAACAGCACACAACTGAGTCAGATATGCATATTTACATTTAGTCCTTTGACAGACACTCTTATCCAGCACAATTTACAAAAGTAGCTTCAGAGGAAAGTTTTATGGGTAAACTAGGTGTTAAGGTCATGCTAGAAAGCCTGTGATGGAACAAAAAGAGTGAGCTATAAACAGTGAGGTTCACATCCAGCAGAGCTGACCTTTGAGAGTGAGGCCGTTGTCCCTCACGCCATCAGTCATGTTTCGCCGCACAACATTTTTCACATCCTCCAAAGCTTGAGGAGCAAGCGGCATGTTAAAACAGGTTCTCTGTTTAAAAAAAAAAAAAAAAAAAGACAAAAAAAGAAAAGAGGGCACCCTGCTATTAGACGAAGTAAGTCTGTATGAGTAATTTCAATAATAATAAAAGAAAGTTAAGCTCTGTGAAAGAAATTAAGAACAAGGTTTATACTTGGAAGAAATTGAGCTCATGGTCATTGAGAATGCCATCGTTGTCCAGGTCAGATATTTTGAATATGCGAGTAAGCGCTTTGATGCAAGAAGGCTTCATCTGAAACCAGAAAACAGATTATCATTTCATCTTTAATCATTAATCCTGTATAATAATCATTTTTATGTAAACAACAAATCTCACTAAGGTTTCCCCAAGTCTGGGAGAAGGGGACATTTTGGGGGGAATCGTAATGTAATAACTAAAGCAGAGGAACTAAGCTGGACTCCAGATACAAAGCTAAAGTGCTCTCAAGTTTTCGTGGCCCTCAACATCCAAGAATCTCTCACCTCCTTGTCTTCCGGGCAGTACAGGGGGCCTGTAGGGTGCAAAACGGCCTTCTGGGCATAGTAGAACAACTCGGAGATATTCTTCAGGTTTTTTGCAGAACACTAAAACACATAAATAACAGTTCAGATGAATTCTGGATGGCTAGGAACAAAGAAATTTGTTGATTTACATACTACTATACATTGGTAGCTAAAAGGGTAGAGCTGATAATCTAGTTCCTTGGCCTAATTTACAAAATTAATGCTCCCTCCTTCTCTCATATTTATATCCATTTTATTAATAGGTAAGGAATAACACGACAGACTGTGCGATTACATGAACATAGTCCACGCCGAGGTGGTGTGAAATGGCCCGACACAAATCAGGTGTGTTAAAATCGTATAATGCACAGGTAGTTCCAGTCAGTTTAATCACCGTTCTAAATTAATGCAGTCTATAATGTAACCATAGTAACAAACAGTTACAGTTGCATACAGTAGTTAAACTCACAGCTTCATTATTAGTAGAGACGCGGCACAGACACAGGTAATCCAAACACCCACAATCTCTCTCTCAACTATTTATTATAATTCATTCAAATAAATGTAATCTTATCGCACTACTTTATCTCTATGTATGACTTAGAGCAGACAGAATTCTAGATCTAACAAAACCCGTTATTTTTATCCTTTGTGTCAAATTTTGCACTGCAAACATCAATGACAGCTTTAACTTGTCAATTCATGTCAGGTGCTTCTTTGCCTCCACGTTGTGCATTAGAATCATGTAATGCACACCTAGCCATGGATTATCCCTTACTATCTATCTATCTATATCTATATATATATATATATATATATATATATATCCACATCTTCTGAGCAATCAGTTTCAAGAATTCAACCACACTGCATAATGATAAACAGCCAATGTAGCTGTAATAATAATCACATACCAGTCTGATTTACAGTCATTTCAATACGATGTCAATCCATAGAGGGATGTAATTAATAATAATCGTAATAGCCTTTATTTGGTGGCGTGAAGAAAACGGACAGAGATCATAACCCAGCCTAAGTAAGAAGGATGTGATTTACTCTACTGTTTCAAGCCCTACGTGCATATAGTCTTGTAAAATCTGTCTCTTAATTTAGACTGAAACTTATCTCACCAGAATATGGCTGGTTGCCACATGAGCCACCAGTTGATGCCATGATACTACTGCATGTCTGCACATGCTCAACATCTCTGACCAAAATATTTTCTAACTTTACTCAGGCTTAGGTTCAGAAAGACTTTCTTAATCCTAGCCCAAAACAAAAAAAATTTCTATGCTTTCTACAGGAGCCCCAAGAGATCATGCATTATTATTTTTTTCCTTTTTTGTTTTCTCGATTTAATTTTCTCATGATCTCCACATAAAAGTTTTCTTGTCATCTTGACACAACAAAAAGCTGTTTTCTCAAAAAGCTATTTTACTTTTGACTGAGGACTGGTGTTGCATGCAATGAAACCGACTACACATTCAGGGTTTGTCTTGTTGTGTATTTTGTATTGTCTTCGACGATAAAGTTGTATACCTGACAGCCTCCTTCCCAAGTGTCGGACACTAATGTGGATGTTGTCAATCACTCACAGACATAGAGCTATTTCAGTTCGAGTGAGTCCCTGATAAAAGTAAAAACGAATTTGTTCATCCATGATGCTGTGGGATTGCACTAAGATTTTGCTGCCTCCAGAACAATAACAACAACCTATGCTGAGTACACCGAACAATTAAGTCACAATCACGAGAAAACAACTTTTGTGATGTCGATATCACGAGAAAATTAAGTTGAGATCACAAGAAAACAACTCTTTGTTAAGTCGTGATCACCAGGGGGGAAAAAAAAAAATGCATGGCCTCTTAGGGCTTCCATATCCTTCTGCAACATTGACTGAAAAAGTTTCCATGCTTGTTGAGTACTCTGGAGAGCTCTACTTACCTCAACACAGGTCTCAATTTCTGAGTACTGGTTCATGATGGGCAGAATGGTCTCCATGCTGCTGTGGTCCACCAGGTCTGACTTATTCCCGACAAGAATCAGGGGCACTCTGCAAAATGCAAAAGTTACATCACGTCTTTACATTCAGAACTGAATTACTGTTTTACTGTCTGGAGAACCTGCAAAAATATTCAAGCCCAGCTTATTTCTTTCTCCCCCTCCATCCTGCATGTTTTCCCGTTCCTCAAAGCTTAACATCGTTTAGGGGTCCAAGCACTGAACCATTTCTTTTCTTATGATGATTTTGACACATATTGCAATGGTGAGAAAAGACTGTAAAGCCCACAAACACAAAATTACACGCTACAGTATATCCTGATTACTCAGGCAAGTGAATAGACCCACCCTGGCCTGAATCTGACCCTACAGTGCAGTTTAATCGATATCTTCTGATTTATGAATCCTACACTTCCAGATTTTTTGTTTGCTTCAGCCAAACAATAATACCTCAAGCACTATTAAACTCTGCGTACTTAGGGGGAGGGAAAAAAAAAAAAGAAAAGAAAAAAAAAAAACCCTCTTCCTAGTGTGTTCACAGGTTCTCACAAAATCTGTTGCATAATATTCAGACCCTGCTGAAAAAAAGATGCTCACAGAAAAGCTGACATAAAAATACAGCA
Organism: Cranoglanis bouderius; assembly: GCA_023630585.1. Taxonomy (NCBI): domain Eukaryota; kingdom Metazoa; phylum Chordata; class Actinopteri; order Siluriformes; family Cranoglanididae; genus Cranoglanis; species Cranoglanis bouderius. The sequence continues at coordinate 16,255,157 of CM042551.1, forward strand.
CTGTGCAAAAGTTTTAGGCACCCTTTTCTTTTAGTACAAACTTTGTTATAGATTTTTTATTTTATGACTTCTACATTATCAAGTCAGTACAAAAAACTTTTTCTGTCACACCAAATATTGATTGTGTTTCATTTACTACTGTTTACTGCTCTTTATGGTATTTTCTTTTAATGCAGAAACATTTAATTTCATTATTTTGAAGGCATTTAAACATTTAATTTCATCATCTTTGCTCTACAGCATTTCTTTGCATGTGCCTAAAACTTTTGCACAGCACATCATAATTAATCTTTGGCTACTTTAAATGCATCGACATCATATCATTTATAATATGACTGTCATAGCCTCGTGTAATTCTAAATTACGGAAAACTTCGCATTTGTCTTTCTATCATCACGGCCTGTGTTTAGGTTTTGAAAGCTACTCCGATTCCTCTGAATCGGTAAGGCCACATGTGCCAACAGAACGTCCACACTCACACTCATAGGTCATGTATATGAGCAGGTGAAACATTTAGAGGCACCGTAAAGCCTCGTATAGACTGCAGTCACAGCCACACACACCTGCTGTCCTTGTCTGTTCTGTCGTTGATGAGGGGAATCCAGTGGCTTGTCACCTAGAGTAAAGCAAAAAGGGCTTTAAAACACCAGTAAACCATATTCAATTAACAAATAAAACAAGAAAACTATTACATATAATTATCTGATAAAAAAAAAAAAAAAAAAAAAACAACCTACCTTCTCAATAGATTTTTTGTTGTTTACTGAGTACACTATGCATATGACATTTGCCTGTAACAAATAATGATAATAATAATAAGAAGTAGAAAAGAGGTGAGAGCAGTGTCTGACATTATTAACTAAATAGAGAAAACAGTATATACATAATAGGAAGAGATGTACAATACAATCCTGTTTGTGCAGCATAAGTAGTGATTTTCAAATCAGAGGTATAATACTGTAATGAAGCAGCAGAAAAGCAGGATTAAAACTGACAGCATCCTTATTATGCTGTGTTGTTAATGTGCAACGTTACAGTTACAGATTACAAGTACAAATATAATACAGGGAGTCCCAAATGTCTCCATACATAGGGGAAATTTTTTAGCAAAACGTCTTCCAATTTTTTTTCATACTTAGCTTATATTATTAATTTTTTTCTTTAAGAATGCCTTTGACAGGAGAAGAACGTATTGAAATCATTCTCATGGCTGGATCGGGAAGCTGTCGCAAGGTTGCGATGGACTTTAACAGGAAACACGGCGAGCACATCACACACGACACTGTCGCCAAACTTATTAACAAATTCTGAAAGATTGGAAGTGTTGCGAACCGACCGAGAAGTGGACGTCCACGAACATCCACTGACGAAGACACAACCGACATGGTGCTGGCAAACATAGTCCCCTGTGTATGGAGACATTAGGGACACCCTTTTAAATCGTTCCAACAGTTACAATAGTAACATGTAATGAATAAAACAAGACGGGTTATGCTGCTTTGGAAAAATAATCAACGACAGAGTGGTGTGATGGCGCCAGACACAAAACGGAGTCAGTGGTACAATGCTGAATTGAACCTTTTTCCCTATATTGGCACATGTTAAGTATAAGAGATGTAAGTGGCTTATTTGGCTTATACCACAGCAATTCAGCAACAATTTTTGTTCACTAAAAAAAAGAATGACAAACTTTTTACCTGTTCATATTTACATTTAATTTGAGGGGAACGTCTGTGAAACAAGTTAGTTCCTGTTATCCTGCTATAAACTGTCGTTCCCTCACCAGCCTCTCGTTCTCTCTTGAAGTTAATAAGAAACATTGCAGCTTGTCGTGTCACTTAGAAACCGCAAAGTCCTAAAGACTTTCTCGTGTTCAAGTTACACTGACACTGGAGGCTCCTTCCAAAAAATGCTACATGCCTCCTCATAGAAAACTTCACCATATCACAAACTAGACATGTTTTTAATCAGTTTATGTGGCATGTCAACCGTGCAGGTCCTTGTGTAAGCTTAAAGCTTTAAACAAGAACTTACTAGAACGAGCGCATAAACCTTGTAAGGGACCTACCGTCAAAGATGTGCTGTTTTAGAAAATTAATCAACACCTTCTAACCAATCAGATTCAAGCATTCAACAGCACTGTGGTATGATAATAAACAAACAACAATCATTATTAAATGTCAAGAGTAACTTAGTCATGTATGTAGAATCGAGTGTTGATGTAACATCATATCTGCAGCCTTGTACTGTACCTTATAGTTTTGTTTATCAATGCAGTGAGTCTGTGTAATTCAATAAGGTGATGAGTCTGATTAGGGCTAAAAAAAAAATCCTATCTTGATACTCGACAATATTTTTACGATACACAATATGTCTACTGATATACAGTTTAGTTAAAAAACTGCCAACAAGACAGAAGTGCTGCATTAAAACTGTAACAATGAAGGAATGTTAAACTGAAAAACCTTTACATCAAATCAGCTGCTTCTATTCAGTTTGTAATTATTTATTTTAAAAATGTTATAAGTAAAATAAAGATATGATAGCATGATATCTCAGAAAATATATATCGTCATATCACGAAGCCCCAAGTCTGACGACTCACTGATATCCAGAATTCAGCCTAACTCTAAGCATGTCAGTGAAACCAGGCTCACCTTAGAGATTTCTTGGTACAGCTGTTCATCTGACTGCTCTGCTTCTACAGATTAAGAAAATAAGATCAGCTGATAGAACAAAAGGAAACAAAAGCTCACTAGACCTGTCAGGATAATTACGTTATAGACTTATCGTACGATAAATGGACATGACCTCGAACATTTATTGCTGACCTTAATGTCGCCCGTTGTGTTTACATGAGAATGTACGTCGAATTTAAGATAGAAATGCACATTCGAATGCAAAAACTTTGAGTGTTCAAATTTAAGATGTGCAGCAAGCACTAGAACCGATTTTAATTAAAACATACTGTTGAAAAAATGACACGCAAGATATTAACAATGCACCAACAATGTTTTTTGAAGAAGAAAAATCTAGAAAGGATAGTTCTAGTGTTTGAAATAATCCAGTCGTAGTCACTAATGTCGGGGATTGAGCCGCTTAAGCTGCGTGAGCTGAAGCTGAACAGTGAATGAACAGCGGTAAACTGAAGCGTTTTACTAGCGGGTTAATTAACTCACCCAAACACATCCTGTACACATATGAGATTAATCAGACATTTACACAAAATAAACCTAATGTTATAACCTGCTTCTGCACAAAATGACATGAATGCACAAGTGAACTTGAACTTAAGTGAGGAGTTAGGTAGAATGGTAAGTCACGGTGTGAATACACTCTTTCCGTAACAACGCACTAAAACACAGACAATAAATAAGTAAAGCATAAAGAATTGACAATATTGTATTACAGTAGTGTCTCATTGTATTGTTATTTCAGGAGATCAGATTTTCACAACAAGGGCAGTTTTCACATGTTTTTGTTAAGTTAATTTATAAAATGTGTGAATATTTGGTTTAATTTCTGCATTTTCTCATCAAATAAAATGCCGCTGACTAATATTCAAGGCCATTTTAGTCAGAGTCAAAGTGACTGAAATTAATAAACGTGACACGACGACATACTGACTACATTTAAAGGATATTTTCGTCAGAAGACAAAAACTATTTGTTGACGTTCCAGTACCAGTGTCTGAATATTCTTAAGAGTTATAAGTTCATGGCTCTTTGAAAGGGTGAACTTGCATTATTATTCTGTTATATTATCATTATATCAGTGGCATAAAATGGTCTTGAAATGACAACAATATCGATTATCACAATTATTTCTGGGACAATATATCATCCAACAAAAGTAGTTATCGTGACGGGCCTAAAGCTCAGGAGAACTGGAAAAGAGAATATTCATACGAACAAATGATCCTAGCAGAGCGTGCGTATAAATACTAATCACTCGGTGATGATTGGAGATGACGTATGACTTTACCCGAGTAGTCCACTATGTGTGTCGGCACTCTCTCGGGGGTGACGTCTGCAGGAATGGTGATCTCCTCAGCACGCAGCGGGACCTTAAGCGCAGCAAAACAGCAGATGTTTAAGTGCAGGTCAGAGCAATGAACAATCCAAAGGAAACAGCAGTGTGGAAAGAGACTGGTGTACCTCATCAGGGAATTCTTCACTGACCAGCGACATGATCAGTGACGTCTTCCCCACTTTAGCTGTGGAGGAGACGAACAATTATTGATCAGTGTTCTGGTGTAAAACGTTTAACACTATGAATGTCTGAATCCTAACTGATCCTAATCTTCAGAGATGGTACAACTTCGTGCAAAGGTTTGCACCCCCTCGTGCATTCTGGATGAAAATACAAAATCAAAAAAAAAATTATATATATATATACACACAGGTGCATCTCAATAAATTAGAATGTCGTGGAAAAGTTCATTTATTTCAGTAATTCAACTCAAATTGTGAAACTCGTGTATAAAATAAATTCAATGCACACAGACTGAAGTAGTTTAAGTCTTTGGTTCTTTTAATTGTGATGATTTTGGCTCACGTTTAACAAAAACCCACCAATTCACTATCTCAACAAATTAGAATACTTCATAAGACCAATTAAAAAAACATTTTTAGTGAATTGTTGGCCTTCTGGAAAGTATGTTCATTTACTGTACATGTACTCAATACTTGGTAGGGGCTCCTTTTGCTTTAATTACTGCCTCAGTTCGGCGTGGCATGGAGGTGATCAGTTTGTGGCACTGCTGAGGTGGTATGGAAGCCCAGGTTTCTTTGACAGTGGCCTTCAGCTCATCTGCATTTTTTGGTCTCTTGTTTCTCATTTTCCTCTTGACAATACCCCATAGATTCTCTATGGGGTTCAGGTCTGGTGAGTTTGCTGGCCAGTCAAGCACACCAACACCATGGTCATTTAACCAACTTTTGGTGCGTTTGGCAGAGTGGGCAGGTGCCAAATCCTGCTGGAAAATGAAATCAGCATCTTCAAAAAGCTGGTCAGCTGAAGGAAGCATGAAGTGCTCCAAAATTTCTTGGTAAACGGGTGCAGTGACTTTGGTTTTCAAAACACACAATGGACCAACACCAGCAGATGACATTGCACCCCAAATCATCACAGACTGTGGAAACTGAACACTGGACTTCAAGCAACTTGGGCTATGAGCTTCTCCACCCTTCCTCCAGACTCTAGGACCTTGGTTTCCAAATGAAATACAAAACTTGCTCCCATCTGAAAAGAGGATATTGGACCACTGGGCAACAGTCCAGTTCTTCTTCTCCTTAGCCCAGGTAAGACGCCTCTGACGTTGTCTGTGGTTCAGGAGTGGCTTAACAAGAGGAATACGACAACTGTAGCCAAATTCCTTGACACGTCTGTGTGTGGTGGCTCTTGATGCCTTGACCCCAGCCTCAGTCCATTCCTTGTGAAGTTCACTCAAATTCTTGAATCGATTTTGCTTGACAATCCTCATAAGGCTGCGGTTCTCTCGGTTGGTTGTGCATCTTTTTCTTCCACACTTTTTCCTTCCACTCAACTTTCTGTTAACATGCTTGGATACAGCACTCTGTGAACAGCCAGCTTCTTTGGCAATGAATGTTTGTGGTTTACCTAGTGAACCAAACTGAGAGACCATTTTGAAGGCTCAGGAAACCTTTGCAGGTGTTTTGAGTTGATTAGCTGATTAGCATGTCACCATATTCTAATTAGTTGAGATAGTGAATTGGTGGGTTTTTGTTAAATGTGAGCCAAAATCATCACAATTAAAAGAACCAAAGACCTAAACTACTTCAGTCTGTGGCATTGAATTTATTTAATACACGAGTTTCACAATTTGAGTTGAATTACTGAAATAAACGAACTTTTCCACGACATTCTAATTTATTGAGATGCACCTGTATATATATATATATATACATACATACACACTTCCCACCCATTTCCCAGGACCTTCTCGATTTCCTGAGCTGAAGAGACAGAGTTTAAACAGGAATGCCAAGAAGAATAAACAAAGAAATGTCAAGCATTGGGTTGAACAGAGGTGTCAGGAAGACTTTGTTCAGGTTTTGAACAACGTGCATCAAAGTGCAGGTGATACTCTGGTACTCCAGAACCAGGATTATGAAACACTGGTATACATTTCTGAGTTATATGCTTCTAAAGGCGTGCAAACTTCAACATTTCACTGGAAGTAGGTTTGCGCTCCAACTGAAAGTTGAATGATCTCGGTCCTTCATCCTAACTGCCATAAATACGTCCTGTAAACAAAGTACCTCATAATAAAAGTAGTGCATCGCCCCCTGATATCTATTTAAAGTCTGAAGATGGTTTTCCAGCCCTTAGGACCCCTGTGCTAATGTTGCTAATGAGTGCCGACAGATTTAAAACCCGTGGCGCTCTGACATAAATGTTCCTGAGCTGTAGAAAGCACAGACCGCGTCTAAAAGCGCACAGCAGTGTAGTAAACTGTGCGCAAAATCGACCTCAGGCGTAATGTAACTGAAGTTGGGGGCAGGACGCGCGTGAAGTAGCTTAGCTGAGTGGCTACATTAGCTCACTACAGAGCACCAGAATCATTTATTCACTTACGTTCCCCGACTAGTAATATCCTCACGTCCTTCCTCATGCTTAACGACGTATATCCAGTTAAAACGAACGCGAAGCTACTTCAAATAGCATGTAGCTAACTGGCAGCACCTTCACTGTACCCCGGCACTGTGCTCCTCCTGTGAGGCAACGCTAAGCTAAACTAAGCTAAGCTAATGACACGGGGCTGCGCGTGCGCACTTCAGCCGATTGGCGCTCTTGTAGGGCAAAACGGACGGAAGTCGGCTTCTTATTCCCAAATTGCGGGTGCCACCTTAAATTGTGTTTGCAGTAACAATACAACGCCTGTAGAGGGCGCTGATTAGAATAAAAAAAAAAACCCAATTGATTCATTATACCATTTACCACAACATATCTTGGTAGGGGTAGCACAGTGGTTAAGATGTTGGACTACTGATCAGGTTGTGAATTCAAATCCCATAATTGCTGGGCCCTTGAGCAAGGCCTTTAACCCTCAGTTGTATAAATGAGGTAAAAGTAAATTGCCTTGGATAATGTTGTCTACCAAATACTGTAAATGACATTGCCTGGTCTTTTCCCAATCTTCAACTGTCCAATTTAGGTGATCCTGTGTCCACTGTAGCCTCAGATTTCTGTTCTTGGCTGACAGGAGTGGAACCCGATGTGGTCTCCTGCTGTTCCACCTCGAGGTTCACTGTGGGGTGTGTTCTGAGATACTTTTCTGCTCACCATGGTTGTAAAGTGTGGTTATCTAACTTACTGTAGCTTTTCTGTCAGCCTGGACCAGTCTGACCATTCTCCTCTGACCGCTGTCTTTATTTTCTTGACGAAAAAAAAATGCATTATGTCTAATCTAAAACCTGATTCTACTCTCGTAAAAGTACCCCAACAGTGGTCTGAACATATACATGAAAATTAAGCATTTAAACAATATAATATTACACTTTTCAAGGTGACTTTGGGCCAGGCTGGAAAAAACATTTTAGGAAGTCCTGTTCTTATAGATTGTAATGAAATTTGAGTGGCCTAATATTTTTTAACTCCCTAATCACCCTACTGAAGAATTCAGCTTAGTCTGACCAGCTGCCAAAACCCAGACTGAGCTGGTCAAACCGGTAGACCATCTTTGCCAGGTGGTAAATGCTGGTAGAAAGGATGCAGTTTGTGAGTTACTGCTATTACTGCTACAGAAACAAGTTATTTTTAGAAACATAACCGAACAGTAAGGCAGTTTTAAAACCTCAGACATTTATTGATCAATTTTTGTCAAGTAAGGAAGCTGGAAAATAACACCAGCTGACAGGGTCTACCGGTGTGACCAGCTCGGCCTGTGTTTTGGCAGCTGGTAATTTGTCAGATCAGATTTTTCAGCAGGGCTCTGGTCTGAACATTGACTCATAGAGCAAAAATGAGGTATATTATGGTATTTTTTAGGAGTGATGACATCTTTGTTCCAAGCTATGGACAAATTCTCATCTTGTACGAAGTCTCATTCTCACAGATTGTTGTGACTTTTATGTTCTGATACTTTTAATAGAGTAAACTCAGATCAGGTTTGGATTAGATTTCACATTTTGCAGTCTACTGGTCAAGAAAATTAAATAAATGTATCATACTTTATTGTTTAACCATTTATTTTTATTATTAGTAGTAGTATGGCAATTACATTAATAAAAGGGGTTTAAAGAAGTACTTTTTTGTTGTTGTTGCTATTGTTATGATTTAAAATTCCTAATAAATAAACTCAGGTCATAATACATAATCAATCAGTTCATTGGCTGTTACAAGGATGAATCTAATGAGCGCCCTCTACAGGTGCAGCATCATATCTGCAACATCATTTAAGGTGGAACGGATAATTCCAGATCAGCTGCGCATAAGAAGCCAGTTTCAGTCTCGTACAGAAAGAAGGATGAATTCCGTGTAAACAGACTTTCCTCTGACAGATAAACATTTAAGAGCAGTTAATGTTAGTTAGTGCTGCATACAGATTCTGACTACAAAGCACGACGATTAAATCGTAATTCATGACACATTCTGGTTCACTTTTGGAGCACATGCTAAAAGGGGTGTGTAACCGGTAACTACGGAAAACCAACACGGACAAAAATATGAAACGCGTTAGGTTTTTTTTTTTTTTTTTTCTTCAATTTTTTTAACCTGAATAAGTTACATGTAGCGCCCCCTGTACGCCAGCTGGAGTGTGTTTCTGTCTTTCAAGCTTAAAAGTTTAATATTTCAACTTAAAAGTTCAGATGCATAACAAGGTTATGGATAAGGACGATTTGTCAGAGTTAAGGTGGAAAACGGAATAAGCTGGAACTTTAAATATTTAAAATATCAACAAGTATTTTAGTATGGGTTAAATAAAATGGACATTTACTGAATTACAGGGGGGCACGGTGGCTTAGCACATTCGCCTCACACCTCCAGGGTTGGGGGCTCAAATCCCGCCTCTGCCCTGTGTGTGCGTGGAGTTTCCATGTTCTCCCCACGCCTTGGGGGGTTTCCTCCTCTAGCCCAAAGACATGTGCTGACTGGCATTTCCAAATTGTCTGTAGTGTGTGCGATTGTGCCCTGCGACCCCATCCAGGGGATCCAGTGTCCTGTTCCCTGGGATAGGCTCCTGTAACCCTGTGTAGGATAAGCAGTATGGAAAATGATGGATGGTTGTATTGAATTACAGACCATGTTTATTATTTAGAAAAAAAAAAGTTTTATTAATTGTTTAACAAAAAAGTATTTCAAAATACAAAATATATTTGTTTGTTTCAGAAATTCATGCAGTCAATCATCTGACTTGTCCATAAAAGACATGCTTTATTTTGTCAGTCTGATGTATTTGTTTTACTGTGTTTCACTAGCAAGAAAAAAGCCACACATTTCTATCAAACGTACAAACCGCCCTTAACTCAGTCAAATATTTTCAGATTATAGAATTGTAGCAGGTAGATGTAATGGTTTTGTAGGAGTCTGTAGCAGGAGGGTGGTGTATGTGGATGTGCTTATTAACATGGCACAGAGAGCAGGGCACCAGCACTCAATAAATTACTAGATAATTATTGAAATAACTAGTTTAAAACATTTTTGTATAAGCACCCACCGTTTATTTTCTTTTTCCTTTTTTAAACCGGTCCAAATATCTCATTTCTGCAGTGCTACAGCTCTGCCCTGCAGGTCCGTTTAGCAGCTCACATCTACAAAAATGCAGCCGTCATCCAAAATACAGAATGTTTACTTCCAGGTTTACTGGAATCGAACTTTAAGGGTAGAATCACTTTCTCACTGCAATCAGACCAGGCTAGAGTTTACTTGGAACCAGACAGAGACTACCTCAAGCAGACCAGATCTCAGATCAGCTGTTTTGGTCCACATTCGAGAGCGATTTCTGTGTTCTCACCTGCACCATCAAACTGCACCAAAGAGGAAAACACACCAGAGCTCAATTCAAATGGACTAAACACTGCATATGTGAAAGCACCTTCAGTGTCTACACTCTGGGCTCTTGTGATCTTGTCCCTCTGGGGAAACCCTGTAGGTTCTATGTAGAACAAATGGGCTCCATTTTATAAACCATTCCATGTAGAACCCCTTTAGAAAGTATGCTTGAATGTTGTGCTCACTTTTTTTATTATTTTTTTTTAAAAAGAGCATACTTTGAAAAGGTTCAGGTTAAACATTTCATATATTGTGCTACAATCCAGCTGATACTATAAATATTCACAGTGAGGATGTCCAAATACACTTCTGTCCTTTGTGATGTTCCAGGATCATTTTCGTCTCCGGATGTTGGCCTCTGCTGAAAAACAGGAAATTGAATAATAAGCTTAGATGTACCGTAAACATCAGCTACATTAACTCACTACTTTTTCTCCTCAATTTGGTCTCCTGCCAATTCCCATCCAGCAGCCAGCTCTCCCCTGTCATACAACAGCTACCAGCCAGGAAGGGTGAAAACCAACATGTGAAGACCAGCTAACCGCCTCTTTTTAAATTGCTTGGAGGAAAGCTCTATCTTCCCTATGCCACATTCATGATCTCCCACAATTGGCTAGTGTTGCTATGACTGACAGGAGAGAGACAATGCTATCCCTCCAACCCACCTAGAGAGCATGCACAATTTTGCTCCCTTGGCTCCTGGCCAGGGATAACTGTGGCACTGTCAGGATTCGAACGCACATCTCCAGACGATAGGGCAAACACTTATCTGATGTGCCACTCGGGACAGAAGTTTTCAGATTTGATTGCTTGTAAACCATGTCTTGTAAATTTGATTGCTCATAAACCATGTCTTACTGGTGTAATCCTGAGGAAGCATAGGCTTCGAGATGACCAGTCTCAGAGCATCCACCCACTCCTTTCGCTCCCGCTCCTGCTCACACATGAAGACGAACTGACGGTCCGGTGTCTCCACTGCCATCCCACACTTCCATTTATTTCCTCTGGTCCCCTTAGGCATATACTCACTCACTGAGTACCCATGATTCTCTGTCCCAATGAAAATGACCCCAAGCTCCACAGCATCCTTGACAAGTAAAGGGTGGGCATCAATTTGATTTCCGTTAACAAAAAATAAACTGTATGCTTATTCTTTAATTTATCATTACAATTCATCTTGTCCTACCAGCTCGGTTTTAAAATAGAGTAGTTTTCTGTCTAGACCATCCAAGATGAACCATCTCTTCTTGAATGGCTCTCGTTGCTGTTCAGCAAACAGGCAAGGTTATTCATATATACATAAAAATATTCTGTGGTGCACTTACTAAACATCGAATGAATTCACACTGGTGAATATTTATAACAGTAAGACTCCCCCTATCACTACTACTCATATTAAGTGAGTTCCTACCGACGGTCCAGTTTTTTCCATGTAACCCTCTTTAAGGTAGTTTCTGGTAGTCCATGGCAGCAGCTTAAAAGAAAAAAATATAAAGATATTTTATCCAGTGTTTATGCTAAATGAAATGTAATATGTATAAGAAAAGATAAAGCTTGAGTTAATGCATTTACATACTCCGTTTTAACAAAAACAATTAAGAGTTTACCTCGCCATTACTGGCTGTAGGAAATGCTGTCTTCAAGTAGGCAAAACGTGTAGCCCTTATAGCATTGAACCAATTCACAATTTCCTGAAAGGATAATGATGTCTGAATTACACTTCTGGAAGGATCTCTTCAAAGTGTGCCAAGATTTGGTCAGTACATGTTTGATAGTGGTCCAGATTATGGCATTGCTTTTAAGGTTTAGCTCTGGAAAACACATCAAGGATTTCCAAAGTACCTCCAGACATGCTGTGTAGTTCGTAAATGTGGTCCTGTAAACCCTGTATAACTGCCAGGGACTGTCAGAATCAACTATATACCTTTGTGTGTGCATACACCGAGACTTTCCAACAAAGTCACAAAGTAATGTAGGAGAACTGGTTAGGGCCTATCCCACGTGCACTCGGCCACCTGCAAGCTGAGCACATGACTTTCCCTTCCTAGGGCTGACAGAACTTTTGAGGATGGTGGAATGTGAATCCAAGTTGTAATGGCCCAAGTATCCTACTGCCAGGAGTGAGATCTCAGGCAGCTCCCACACAGAGGAATAAACATTTGCAGACTGGAGTTTTTGTTTCAGTTTTGGAAGTAAAAAAGCTAATGTATTGCTAGTGCGTGCCACAAGCAATACAGTATCATAAGTTCTCACTAGAATATCATCAGTAGTCTGCACTCAGTGTTTGAGCAGCATATATCTGGGCAGAGTGCTTCATCTGGTGAGACCGCCAGTGATATGACGCAGGCATCATGTGGCCCAGGTGGACCCTGGTGCGTTTCATGGATCCTGGGTGCAGTTGAGTTGTCGGTTCAACCCCTTCTTTAAAGCTGCTGATAAAATCATTGCTCAGTGGAAAAGTGTGTGGTATGGCGAGGGAGACCTACTCAACCAAGGCAGCAGCACATATCCACAGGCCCACTGGTTAGCTAGATGGTAGAGCATGTGAAATGTTCAGAGGAGATGTATGAGATGAATGAGAAGTGAGTACTGTTACTGAGCAGCAATACTGAACAATTTATATGGCTAACAAGAGAAACCAAATCAAAGCTAGTGGGAATCAAGACTGTATCTATAGGCAGATTTTGTAGATTTACTGTACAGTGTTGACAGCTTTGACAGGTCTATAGCAAAGCAATGTCTTATTCTTTGATTAGCTTTTTTGACAGACCCAGGGAGTTCTTTGCAGTTTTTCCGGAATGTTGCTCATTTTGATGTATAAGCTGTGCTCACTGTACTGATATTATAACTAGCAAACCAACATGAGTGAACAAATTGATGGCATAGCAAATAATAGCAGTCAGTCATGACTCAAAGCTCTAAAATATTTTCCTGACAGCAGTATAATCAAAATACTATATTATACGACTACGACTACAATTTTGCCTTTTTACAATATAATTAATAATGCTGAACTTGCCACTTTACGCCATCTTGCATGTGCTCTCCTGACATGAACAGGCATAGTGTCCATCACCAATATGGGCAGGCAAGAGGCAGACACACTGTCCAACTGACCGTATCTACTAAGCATGTTCTAGCTCCAAGGGGTCTACTGCACAGGCTCTGGCTCCAATTTTAGCAATATGGCAACTCCCATTTCAACCAAAAACGGCTTCAAACCTGCACAACGGGAGTAAACTGCGCCATGTTGTCCACACAAAGTGCTGTTTTTGTGTATATTTCATACTAAATTGTTTCAGAAATTAAAACAAAATCTAATATAAAATAAAGGCAACCTGAGTAAACACAAAACACAGTTATTAAATGATAATGTTATTTATTGAAGCAAAAAAGTTACCCAATACCAACTGGGCCTGTGTGAAAATGTATTTGCCCCTAATTCCCCAAATCTATGAAACTACATTCATAATGGGGTTCAGCTGGACTAGACGCAACCAGGCCTGATTACTGCAAACCCTGTTCAATCAAATCAACACTTAAATAGAACTTTTTCAACAGCATGAAGTTGGTTAAAAGATCTTACCCAATAACACACTATGCCAAAATTGAAAGAAATTCCAGAAACGATGAGGAAGAAGGTGATTGAAATACATCAATCTGGGAAGGGTTACAAAGCTATTTCAAAGGCTCCGGGACTCCAAAGGACCACAGTGAGAGCCATTATCTCCAAATGGAAAAAGAAACTCAGCACAGTAGTGAACCTTCCCAGAAGTGGCCAACCTTCCAAAATTCCTCCAAGAGCACAGCAACTACTCATCCAGGAAGTCACAAAAGACCCAAGGACAACATCAAAGGCCTCTCTTGCATCAATAAAGGTCACTGTTCATGATTCCACTATCAGAAAGACACCAGGAAAAATTGAATCTATGGATGAGTGGCGAGATGAAAACCACTGCTAACCCAGAAGAACATTAAGGCTCGTCTGAATTTTGCCAAAACACACCTTAATGATCGTCAAACCTTTTGGGAGAATGTTCTGTGGATTGATGAGTTGAAAGTGGAATGGTTTGGAAGACAGGGGTCCCGTTACATCTGGCGTAAACCAAACACAGATTTCCACAAAAAGAACATCATACCTACGGTCAAGCATGGTGGTGGAAGTGTGATGGTGTGGGGATGCTTTGCTGCTTCAGGGCCTGGGCAACTTGCAGTAATTGAGGGAAACATGAATTCTGCTCTCTACCAGAAAATCCTAAAGGAGAATGTCCGGTCTTCAGTCCATAAGCTGCAACTGGATTATGCAGCAAGACAATGATCTAAAGCATAGGAGTAGTCCTAGTGATCGTGAAAGACTGATCTCCAGTTATCAGAAGCGTTTGGTTGCAGTTATTGCTGCTAAAGGTGGCAAAACCAGATTTGAAGTTTAAGGGGGCAAATAGTTTTTCACATTGGTGATAGGTGTTTGATAACTTTTTTGCTTCAATAAAAAAAAAAAATAAATAAATAAAAACTGTATTGTGTGTTTCTTCAGGTTGACTTTATTTTATGTTGTATTTAATTTGAAGCTCTAAAACTACTTAGTATGAGATATACTCATAAAGAAGAAAACAGGATGTTTGGCAAATACATTTTCACAGCACTGTATACAGTCATTGGTGGGAGTTCCATAGAATTCTCCAGACCTGTAGCTCTGATTGTAATCACAAGCTATAAAGCAGATAGCTCCATATAGTTTACATGTCATCTGATATGTGTACAAGGTGAGAAAAAGAAGGAAAGATGACTGTGAGACAGAGCAGTATTTACTGCAAAAACTGCAACATACAGTATGTCACACTGTGACTTTGCTGGGGGATCCAGGCAGGTGTGAGCACACACACAACAAGGAATCCAGATATTTCTCAGTGCCCCTTGTGGTTAGTAGGGGTGACACAGAAGCGCAAATTGTAACTTGTGTGGCTTTGCAGCCATTTGTCTCCGTTATAAGCAGACACTGGATGGTAAAAAAAAAGAAATGTTTATAATATAATATGCATTTGCATACTTCCTTGTTTGGAAGAGGTAACGCTGACAAAAAAACAACTTTTGGCTAATCTGGAAATAGATCCCATTTACTGTTCATTTAAAAACTAGGAAGTAGGTTTCTTTTGTATGAAAAGCATGTTATAGAAAAGGTTTCTGCTCTCACTGAGAATGAAGTGAGGCAAATATTTATTAAAAAAAAACAAAAAAAAAACCTGTAAGGTAACAAATGTGTAAAAAATGCAAACCCCAGTTACGGAAAAGATGACTCACCTGACCACTTTCATGGTAAACAAAGAGGTTTCGGGTGTGATCATCCACTGAATAAGTGATCTGAAGGCCGTGAGCATGTCCGATCTTCTGAGGCTGAAAGGTTGCATTCAGACTTTGTACAGAGATAACAGCCTTTGGCCCTTTAGATTCCTATAAAATTAAGAATAATTATCATATACTTAGTTATTTCAGTTATTTACTGTGACATAATGTAGTAATAGACCTCTAATAGTCGAAAATGTTTGCAACAAAAACATTCTCAATTGTTTGATGTTTTAATATTGTATACAAAAGAATCAACAAAGATTCCAATTACATGAATTGTGACACTGGCTCCAATTACTAGGTGTAAGACTAACAAATCATACATATATGATGAATAAATGGAGGCATTCAATTGAAAATACTAAGGCAACAGGCGGCATGCCACTGGTTTCAGAAAAACTGCTTAACAAGGCATATAGAGTGCTCACATCCTCCTTATAATATTTTAGGGTGAAGTCTTGCTCTGATAAAACAAACTTCCTCTTGAGAAACTGTCCATTGTCCTTCCCCTTCTTCCACAGCACTCCTTCATATACACCTGTAATCACAGAAAATATCATTATTATAGAAACACTTCAGAAATGCAGGTTTAATAGATGTCAGCTTCTGGTTGCATGAAGGACAGTCAAGAGCCATATTAGATACACTTAGAAGGTTATAAGGCATTAAGATTTTGTACTATGTTTATATGATTTACTACACAAGACTCAAACAAAAGGATGTTTTAAAGCTACATGTGTACCTGATGAGTAGGCTCTAAGTTTATTTTGCTCTGTAAACTCCTGTCTTTCATACTTGGCTCTGATCCACTGCTCCCTTAGAACACTACAACATGAAGGGGAAAAAAACCCAACTCAAGCATGGAAAGTTGTTTAAAACAGACTAATCTTAAAGAGAATGTCCAGTAAAGCAGCCCAAAGTGTTAACAGCTACAGTTCCGAGCATGATTTGGTGCAGACAAACTACGGGTAGTTTTGACCCACTTAAATCAACTACTTCTGTAGAGAACTGAAAGCACAATTTTACAGATTCAAAGGCCTGACATCGAACACCAAACCCCCCTTGGTTGAAACAGAAATACATTAGTAGTTCCCCTTATTGTTACTAAGAGTATTGGATACTCTAATGCATCCCCAGCAATTTGTTTGCCATATCAGCAGTCTCCCACTTCCCCAACGATAGACTTCTTTAATTATAGTACCAACTGTCATGAACAATGGCTTGGAAATAATTCCCTTTTACAATGCCTGTAAATTACCCCAGCTTTTTGAAAGACCACAAAAAGATGAAGTACTTACTCACAGTCATCTTGCTGTGGCTGATAATAGAAGACGGGGACAAATTTCTCGAAGACATCCTTGGCAGCTCGGTTTCCATGGGCTTTCATGAACTGTACGTTAGGTCATGCAGTTACACGGAACACAACAGTATTCAGCTCAACCAGCCACATGCTTTAGTGCAATTCTTTATAGTAATCCTTTGCATAATTAGACATTACTTTGAACATACATAAATGAACTCATTTTGGAATGTTACAGTGACAGCAGTGAAGTGTGAGGTAGAATAAACATGAAAATAAGGCAGGTTAGACGTGACACAACTTTCATACCTGCACAAGCTCATCATCCCAGAAGTCTAAGCGGATGGATTTTATCCGGCTAATGCTTGATAAATTGCGATGAGTTCCAGAGCAGTTCAGACAAACAAATGTGCCGAGAGTGTATGAAGCCCAGTCCGGGTCTGCAGTGAACATAAAAGGATTAAATTAAGATCTACTACTATACACCTGATCTGAACATAAATTTAGCTGCTATTTTCTGCCTTTCACTCATGTGTGAATGACAGTTAAGGTGAGAAAGAGAAACAGGATTTCATCAGCTATGCAAACAACTGTACAAAAGCCTCAGGCACCCTATTTTTGTTAATACAAATATTGTTATACAGGGTGTCCCAAAAGTCTAGTTTTAATTGCAAACAAAACACAGGTTTATAAAAAAAAAAATATCTTTGTTAAATATAGGTGTGCAACAATTATTGGCACCCCTATAAATTCATATGAGAAAAATATATTTGAAGTATATTCCCATTGATATTTTACTTGATATTTGTTTTAGTACACCTGGGTGACTAGGAACAGGAAATTGTTCAACCATGACTTCCTGTTTCACAGGGGTATAAATATGAGGTAACACATAGGCCAAATTCCCTTAGTCATTCATAACAATGGTTTAGACCAAGGAATATAGCTGTGATGTGCAGCAAAAGGTTGTTGAGCTTCACAATATGGGAAGTGGCTATAAGAAAATAGCACAAGCATTGAAAATGCCCATTTCCACCATCAGGGCAATAATTAAGACATTCCAGTCAACTGAAAATGTTATGAATCAACCTGGAATTGGACGTGTCTATATTGTCTCAGTGCACTGTGAAGAGGATGGTTCGAGTGGCCAAAAAAACTCCAAGGATCATAGCTGGAGAATTGCAGAAGTTAGTTGTGTCTTGGGGTCAGAAAGTCTCCAAAACTACAATCCGAAGTCACCTACATCACCACAAGTTGTGTGGAAAGGTTTCAAGAAAAAATCCTCTACTCTCATCCAAAAACAAACTCAAGAGTCTTCAGTTTGCCAGACACTACTGGAACTTCAAATGGGATCGGGTTCTATGGTCAGATGAAACCAAAATAGAGCTTTTTGGCAATAAACACCAGAGGTGGTTTTGGTGCACACAGAGAGGTAGCCATACGGAAAAGTACCTCATACCCACCGTTAAATATGGTGGTGGCTCTTTAATGTTTTGGGGCTGTTTTTCTGCCAGAGGACCTGGACATTTTGTTATGACTGCCTCTGCCAGAAAGCTTAAAATGGGCCGTGATTGGATCTTCCAGCAGGACAATGATCCAAAACATACATCAAAATCAACACAAAAATGGTTTACTGACCACAAAATCAAGGTCCTGCCATGGCCACCCCAGTCCCCTGACTTGAAACCCATAGAAAACCTGTGGGGTGAACTGAAGAGGAGAGTCCACCAGCGTGGACCTCGAAATTTGAAGGATCTGGAGAGATTCTGTATGGAGGAATGATCTCAGATCCCTTGCCATGTATTCTCCAACCTCATCAGGCATTATAGGAGAAGACTCAGAGCTGTAATCTTGGCAAAGGGAGGCAGCACAAAGTATTGACTAAAAGGCCAATAATTTTGGCACACCTATATTTAACAAAGATAAACCTGGGATAAAGGAGAAACCTGTGCTGTGTTTGCAATATTTTGATATCCATGAGAGCAGAGTATTATATATATATATATATATATATATATATATATATATATATATATATATATATATATATATATATATATATATATATATATATATATATATATATATATATATATACACAGTGCCCTCTCTTGATCTTTTGTTAAAAAAATACTCTCTCTCTCTCTCTCTCTCTCTCTCTCTCTCTCTCTCTCTATATATATATATATATATATATATATATATATATATATATATATATATATATATATATATTTTTTTTTTTTTCTCCTTCCCCCTGATAGCCTTTAAGAATGCCTTTCACAAAAGGAGAAAATATTTAAATCCTTCTCATGACTGGATCAGGAAGCTGACGCAAGGTTACATGCACAACACCATATGTGTTAACACAAGTTCATCATTTTAGAGTTCCAAACGTTCCTTTTCCAACAAAAAAATTTAATGTTACAGAATAATATTTGTCAGTAAAGAAAGCAACATATTATGTAACTAACACTTTTCAGACAAACAACATATGGAAGGCTGCTGTAATTTGCATGCCAAAAAAGAAAGGAAGTGAGACAGTCACAGTCTCCAGATGAACTGTGACAGATTCCTCAAGGTGCTCAGCAGAATTTACCAACTAATGTCTTTATAAAACTGCACAAACTGTACCTGAGAAGACTGAGTTGTTGTTGTTGTTTTTTTAATCAAAAACAAAGGGTTGTCACACCAAATACTGACTTAGTTTAGTTTATTATTGTTTACTGCTCTTTATAGTATAGTATGATATATATATATATATATATATTTTAATGTATAGAAGGTTAATATAATTTTTTTGGAAGCCAGCTTTGCTTTACAGCATTTCTGTCCCCTCCTTCCAGTATGTAGACCAGTAGGCCAGTTTGTTTGAACAGGTGTGGCTGGGACTGCTCTATTAAACACTGTTGAAAAAACAAACAAACAAACAAACAAACAAAAATAGAACCCATAACAGAAATTCCAATGGTTCCCACTACAAATACCAAAAACAAATAATTAAAACCATTACCAAATTAAAACCAATACAATTCCCATTATAACCATTACAAATTCTATGAGGGTTTCTATTGTTTTTTTTTTTTTTTTTTTTTTTTTTCTTTTCAGCAGGGAAGTCTATAACCTATATTTCAATCCTAAAATCAGGTAAAATATTCATCTGTTTGGTGCTGTGTCGCAAAATGAACCCTACAATACTGGCAACATTTATTGGAATATTAGTCAAAGAAAAGGCCAGTGAATAACTAAACAGCAGTAAAGAGCCAGTGGTGTGAATGTATAAAGCACTTCAGCAGTTTGACTGACCTGCAGCGCCGCAGTCAGCACAGCTACTGTTCTCCGGCAGCTTCACCAGTTCCAGAAGAATCTTTTTATTCTTGTCACGATTTGCCATATGAGACGAGGTGTAAAGGCGACTTTGAGGTAAAACCTTTAGGACATTTTTACATGAAACATTTCCATTCTCTCCTGTTAAACCTGGCTCCTGTCAGCCATGAACCCGCGCGCGCTCAACTCTGTCGACAAACACAACAAGCGCCTCCCCTCTCTCTCTCTCTCTCTCTCTCTCACACACACACACACACACACCGAAACTTTACCAGAGCTGCATCACACGGAACAAGAGCTTATCAGGGGTGTTTTTTGTTTTTTTTTCTCTCTCAAATATTAGGTTCATTATCAAACAACACAACACAAAGTACAAACACAAGGCCTTTATGCAGATAATATGAATTCTACCCACTGAGCAAAATCCATGTAAAGCCTTTACTGGAGTATTGAACTGCACACGGATTCTCTTCACAAACAACACAACAAATACAAAACTTCACAAACAACACAACAAATACCAACACAAGTCCTTTACGCAGACAATATGAATTCTACCCACTAACCGAAACCCGTATAAAGCCTTTACTGGAGTAGAAACTATTGAACTGCTCTGACATCAGGAATTTTACCCACCTGCGTTCACTCAGGCAGTGTGGCTATTTATCACTCCTGCTCCTCATCTCTGAATACAGACATTGACCCTGTTTTACAACGCCATCCGCTCACCTTAGTCTTTGATCAACATTGGTTCGTTGCTTATCCTCCAGGAGGGTGTCACAATAAAGTGTGTACCTTGCAGATTACACAGGAATGGGAATCACTGCTGCTAATGCAGACTTTGATAAAACTGGCTCTGCTTACCTTTTTCCCTATGGTGGCCAGTAGTCTTCCCCTGCCCAGGCAGTCCACTTAGTCACAATCTTCTGGATTATTGTTCCCCCCCTGGCTGGCTCGCCAAATTTGTTGTGGAGGATTCTTCCCATCACACACGTGGGTTTGAGCGTAACCAAAGGACAAAACACTTATTTAAATGAACCAGAGAACATTTTTATCCCTGAATTTTCCATCGTTCAATTTGACTTTATTTAGAGGCCTACATGTTCTTTAATTATTGAACTTTGGACGAATCCCATGTATACTATACAGACAAAAGTATTCAGTGGGGAGACCTGACTATAATGCTCATGTGCTTTTTGAAAATCCCATTCCAGACTTAGTCCCCCCCCTTTGCTGTTATAACATCCACTCTTCTGGGAAGACTTTCCACCACATTTTAGAGAATGGCGGTGGGGATTTGTCTTCATTCAGTTACAAGAGCATTAGTGAGTTCAGGCACTGAGGAGGCCTGGGGTGCAGTCAGCGTTCCAGTTCATCCTAAAGGTTTTCAGTGGGGTTGAGTTCAGGGCTCTGTGCAGGACACTCAAGTTCTTCCAGTCCAAACTTGGCAAACCATGCCAACATCCATGCCACAATCAAAATTAGAAAATTTCCCCCCTATTCTGATGTTTGATGTGAATGTAACTGAAGCTCTTGACCTGTATCTGAATGTTTTTTGCATTGCTCCGCTGCCTGTCACTGATGATTGGCTGATTAGATAGCTGCATGAATGTGCAGGTGTAGAGGTGTTTGTAATAACATGGATGGTGAATGTAGACCCAGCAGATCCCAGTTTGAGAACCACTGCCTATTAAGTTGTTGAAGTAAATAGGTACATATTCTCTCTGTACATACAGCACCATTTCGGCCAATAAGTTCAACAGTTTGATCTGTGAAGGAGGTTTTTAACACTTACCCCAAATCCAAAGTTACATTAGTTGAAACTGTAGAGATCTGGTTTGCCAAACTCTGACACAGTTTCAAACTTATTTTTATCTATCTTTGCTAGCTGAATGGAAAAACGATGTTGACTGCTGGAAAAACAAGCCATGACATCAAAAACATACTTACTTAATATTTAAAAAATACTGCACAGCAAAGGAGGAATATAATTTCTATTACTTTTTCCTCCTGAGGAAGATGAAATAAGACTAAAATTAAAATGTTTAGGCACCTAAAACTGTCTAAACAATTAACAGAGGAGATTACTAGAGTCAAAGGGTATTTCCTCTTGAGACAGTCACCAGGGTAAAGGATTATAAAACTCGCTTAAGTGAGAGAACTGCACAGTAGTACAGTCAAATGGAAACTTCTTGAAAAAAAAAAACAAAAAAACAAAGCTCTTGAGATACATGTTTGATTGTAAAATATGCACATTTATTGTCTCATTTCATTGCGACATTAAATAAAGTCATGTTTGTAAATATTAGCACTAATTAAAGGATGTTAAATTGTATAGAAAACCATTGAGAAACAGCAATTTGAATTTTAGTGCCTGATATAAAACCTTGAAGTTAGTGAAGAAGGCGCTGAGGAGTGATAGCCATTAGAGGTCTCGAACAATTTTCAGTGTTATATACATTTTTGGTGGAAACATTTTTCTGACAAGGTGTAAGTACAAATTTATTACTTGATAAAACATACTACATGATAAAAGTACAAAACGTTAGACTCTCCACACAGAGTCACATAATAAAAAAAAAATCAAATAGAAAATCCACAAACATAAAACCTCACTTGCTATCACGGTATATAATATTACTGTACAAATGCATATTAACCAGCTGCCATGAACACGTTGCCTCAGCACACTGTGATCAAACCATTCAAGGGAAATCTGTGGCCAGGTGCTGAAGAATGCTTTTAGGTAGATCAAGGTGAATGCCATCAAGGTAGTGCATGAACCTGTAAAGAAAAACAACATTTAACACCAGGAAACTGTCAGCTATTCTTTGGTGTTTCAGTTTACATCAAAATATCAATTTCGAAACTCACACTCCCCCTCCCCCCATATCTCTTCACTCTCAGTCTGTGGCATTACTCAAAGGTGTGACACATTTAAAATAGCCACACAAATGTCCGCAGCTAAAGTTTATGGTTCAAGATGAGCGATGTGAAGCCCACATCCTTTCACATACGTATGTTTATACGCAAGTTATTTTACAATCATTTTTATTCAAGAGTAGGTTTTCCATCGCTGAATATAATCAGATTAATTGGAGAATTAACAGAAAATGTTTGAGGCCAGATCAATTTGGGATAGACAAAATAAACACCTTCTGGTGTTTGAGAGTAAATACCATTTGAGAGTAAATACAACCACATATGGGAAAGATGATTAGAATTTATGTAGTCATACAGTGGATATAAAAATTCTACACACCCCTATTAAAATGGCAGGTTTCGTGATGTGGGAAAAAAAAAAACAAAAAAAAAAAAACAAGATAAATCATGTCAGAACTTTTTCTACCTTTAAGTGAAAAACAATAAGAATCATTTTAGGGGGAAAAAAATGAAAAATAAAAAATGTACAATAACCTGGTTGCATAAATGTGCACACCCCTAAACTAATAATTAGTTGAAGCACCTTTAGATTTTATCACAGCATTCAATCTTTCTGTAAGAGTCAATCAGTTTGGCACATCTTGACTTAGCAATATTTTGCCGCCATACTTCGCAACAGCATTCTAAAAGGCCTTTCACACTGAGCGCGATTAAGCGATGCGAATGTTTGTCACAGTGACGCTTTTGAATCGAAACAATAGGTCCCTATGGAGCTTTTCACACCGGGAGCGATCAATCGCGGCGAGACAAAGCGAGATTTTTAATTTTTTTTCCCGACCAGTGTGTCGATTTTTCCCCAATGATGAAACAAGCCGTCCAATTAGACTTGAGCTTTAGATCACGTGCCCGGAGTCGCTGCTGTTGCACAAAAGGGCGAGATAGGTGACGCTATAGCACGGAAAGCCGTTTTGAAAACCAGTGTAAACACCAAAGGAAAGTATTCTGGAAGAGAAGCGCTTGAAAAAGCAGTTGTTGTTTTTTTTTGTTGTTGTTGACTTTTTATATTTATATGTTGTGTGTATGTGTATATTAGTGATGGGTCGTTCGCGAGCGAGTCGGCTCCTTTAAGTGAACTATGGGAGCTGCCTCCCGTCTGAGAACCGATTTCATTTTTTTGTAAGTGAATACAAGACAGAATAATAGGATTATCTTTTCGCCACACTGCTTTTAATAACAGACAACCATAAAGGCGGAATGTAGAATTTCTAAGGTAAAAATATCATATGGAGCAGGGTTTACTGACAAACCTTCACAGCCATATTAGAATTGTACATCCAACAGTGCAGTGTGTGTGATTTGTTTGGAATGGTTTGCGTTTTGGATAGTTCAATATAAATAAAACATGCAATAGTGTTTGATGTTTTTACATTAAGGTTTTTATGCCAAACAATGTAAAATTATAATGTTTAGTATAATTACATTAAATAAATTAAATCAATTTTCTTCCTTTTTCTGTGCTTCTTAACAGTTTGTGTGCCTTGTGGTGCTATGCGCGAAGATTTAAGTGATTCTTCTTCTCAGTGGTCAAAGACGATAAGCCGATCAGCTGAATAGTGAGTTGCGCCACCTAGTGTGCAGGCGTAAAAGGCATTCTCGGTCAGCGCCACCTATCATGCAGGCGTGAATTAGCCGAAGGCGATCAATTGTTCAGCGTTCGGTGTGAAAGCACTGTTCATCAGTAATTCGTTTCGCTTAATCGCGTCGCGCTCAGTGTGAAAGGGCCTTAACTCTGTCAAATTGGCAGGGCATCACCTGTGCACAGCCCTCTTCAGGTCACCCCACAGATTATTGATTGGATTTAGGTCTGGATTCCAAAACCTTGAACTTGTTTTGGTGAAGCCATTCCTTTGCTGATCTGGAGGTTTGCTTTGGGTCGTTATCATGGTGAAAGGTGAAATTCCTCTTCATCTTAAGTGTTTTAGCAGAAGACTTAAGGTTTCATGCCAAAATTGACCGGTATTTGGAGCTATTAATTATTCTCTCCACCCTGATTAAAGCTCCAATTCCAGGTGAAGAAAAACATCCCCAAAGCCAAAAAAAACATGCTGCCACCATCATGTTTCCCTATGGAGATGGTGCTCTTTTGGTGATGTGCTGTGTTTTTTTGGGGGGGCCCAAACATGGTATTAAGGCCTAAAAGTTCAACTTTGGTCCCATCAGACCATAACATTATTCCACATGGTTTGGGGAGATTGGATGTATTTTTTATTTCCACCCTACCCCATAGCCCAGACATATGAAGAATTCGGGGGATTGTTGTCACATGTACGGAGCAACCAGTACTTGCCAGAAATTACTGCAATTCTTTAATGAGGCTGTAGGCCTCTTGGAAGCCTCCCTGAACAGTTTTCTCCTGATCTTCTCATCAATTTTAGAGGGACGTCCTGTTCTTAGTAGTGTCACTGTCGTGCCATATTTTCTCCACTTGTTGATTATTGTCTTTACAGTGTTCAATGGTATATCCAATGCCTTGGAAATTTGTATGTAGCCCTGTCCTGATTGATATTTTTCAACAATGAGATCCCGTACTTGCTTTGTAAGTTCTTTGTGGCCCATGGCTTTTCCAGTTGGATGTTACCAAGATGGTGTCAGGAAAATCCTATAGGAACAGCTGTACTTTATTTGGGGGTAATCAGTCACTTTAATTGATGGCAGGTATATACTATTTAGTATTTAACATGAGTTTAAATGTGATTGGTTGATTCCCTGCCACATTCCCAATTATAAAAGGGTGTGCACACTTATGCAAGCTGGGTATTGGAAGTTTTTTGTTTTTAATTTCTTTTCCCCAAAAACATTTCTGGGTGTTTGTCACTTGATATTTACAGTTTGCAATTTCACACTTTTCTCTTTTTTTTCCCATATCACAAAAAACCTGCCATTTTAACAGGAGTGTGTAGACTTTTTATATCCACTGTAAGTAGGGATTTTTTTTTGTAGAGTAATTATAGTTGTGTCTGAAACTATTAGTACTAAACTTGTACACTGTTCTTGGGGTCTGCCATTTTGTAATGGTTTTTAAAAAAAAACAAAAAAAAAAACACTGGAGAATATCCAGTGCACTCTTTTAATCCTACAGTGTACTGTGAGAGGTAGTGTACAGTGTACTCTAGTGGTCACTAAAAATCCTTAATGAATTTATGAGTTTAATTTACACTGCACCGTTTACATAGCCAAGGTCACAGCAATTATAGAGAGGAAAAAGGCTCTTTAAACCCCCCAGGCTTTGGATTTTATTTATTTTTTTTGGCTTGTTAAGTCATTTCTATTGTCACATGTTTGATTGATATAAATAGCTTGGTGATTTTATTGTCCCTAGGTTTGATATCATTTGCATCAATCATTAATAATAGTGTTCTATGTACTACTCCTGATTTTCCTAAGGGATTAGTGAGTAGGGGACCATTTTGAGAACAGCGTAGGACACATTTTATTAATAAGACATATACACTTAACCAAAGCTACATATTTGAACTCAAGCTTCCAGCCACCACCACCACTCAACTTTAACCACTGAACTTGAACTAATCTACTACCCCCACGATACAGTACATCTGATTTTGAATCGATTAAATCTTTCATAATTCAACTTGGAGAGAACAGTTAGAGGTCTCAAAAATGTTACCTGCGTTTGACCTTGCCCTGCTCCTTCAGTCTTTCTGATCTACAAATGGTACGCAGAGAGGGCAGGTAGTCCACGGTTGTTGCCGTTCTGTTCCCCAGCGTGCTGAATGATCGGCTGGTGAGAACAGTGTTCATCACCTCCCTCCTCATATCCATCACCCTGTAACAAAGTGCATTGAGTTTACATGGTCAGAAGTTAAAAGCGAACATCAAATCTCATTTTTATGTTAAAAATGTTGATGGCGCAGTTAAATGGTTACATGGAATTACATCAAATTACATGCTTTTTGCCTTATAGTGGCCAACCCCAAACATATCCTTGTTAGCTGGGTCATATTAATTATTAATTACATTAATACTCTGTAACAGGGGTCAGCCACTGGCGGACTGTGGTCTGTGTGCAGACTAGTAAAGCATTTCGCTGGATCAAACCGAACACAGATTCTCTACTGCAGCCAATCACATTCCTTTACATAAATTGTTTAGCGTCAAGTTCAAAACAAATGTTTCATCTGCTCAGAGTCCTTTTTGCATCAGACAATCTGCCCTTGAGCTGAATTTGCTGGGACGGCCAGTCCTGGACTAATCGGCAGTCGTTTGTAGATTGTTTGTAGCCATATGTAGATTATTTTCCTTACAGTGGAAAATAATCCCTTGCCAGACTCAGGCATCCACAACCGTTTTTCTGAAGGCCTTACAGAACTCTTTAGATCTTGGCATGATGACACCACACACCTCAATAACAAAGGGAACACCAGACACTAGATATGAGAGGGGTATAAATAACACAGGTTCCACCTGCACTCATGTTCTGATCTCTGGCACCCAATCTTGAACACCTGATTCTAATTTTATGGATTTGAAGGTGTGATAAATGTAGGGGTGTACTTTTCCATGTGACTGATCTGTTTTTTGTTAATTTAAATTGTGAAAATTACTACAAAATGTCCATTTTATGTCATTTGATAGATTGTATCAACTTTATTAAAATGTTTAAAAGATTATCAAATGTTTGCTTGTACTCATTTGTCTTTTTAATGCTTTCTTTACTCGATGTATCCCATTTTATCTGCTGATCACAACATGCATTTCTACACCACTGTTTATCTTAAAACAGGAAGTAACCTGACAAGTGACACATTACTCACTGTAAACACCGTAAATCTGTCCTGTTATGTGCGCTTGATGATTTTTAAGTAGTACGTCCTGCCGTAAAAGAAAAAAAAGAATCTCATTCATTTACACAGTTGTCGTATGCTCACCTGGGTTCAAGTAGTTTGCTGTGAGAGAGGCTGAATCTCTGCCTGTGTGAGGCTACAGGAAGGGTGAGCTCTTCCATGGTCTCCGTCCTTATCGGCTCCTCCAACTCCTGGACTTTATTCCAGGCTTCAGAGATCCTAGCCTTACACTTATAAAAACTCAAACTCCCCAACACACCTTGGATTTCTTCTAGGTCAAAGCCATTCATATGACCTCCACACACCAGAGGAAAATCATCGGTCATTCCGCATTTGACCTCCGCTCCTGCCCCGTTGAAGTCCTGTGGTCTGCATGCTCCCTCTGCTTGAGGAGGCTCGTAGTGCAGAGATGAGTCCAG
The DNA here is from genome assembly GCA_023630585.1 of Cranoglanis bouderius. Lineage (NCBI taxonomy): Eukaryota > Metazoa > Chordata > Actinopteri > Siluriformes > Cranoglanididae > Cranoglanis > Cranoglanis bouderius. The sequence continues at coordinate 16,283,308 of CM042551.1, forward strand.
GAATGACACGTGGTCCAAATACTCGGCTAAGGAGCTGAGGCACTGTGACACACACTGACTCTTTTTCCTCTCAGCTTCAGACAACTCAACTCTCAACCTCACACCTTTGGATGCTGGAGGATCCTGAGCAAGCTCATCCTGTGCTGGTTTTGTGTCAGAACTGGGCTTAGGCAGGGAGAGAAAGCCATCCTCTGATTCTGAGTCAGACTGAAGAGCACTTTTACTGTCTGTGAACATCTGCTTTTTCTGCCTCATTCTACAGGACACTTTCACAGGGCTTGTGTCATCAGAATGCTCTTTCTGCTCTACTATGTTGCTATATCTAGATAAGAGCCCAGGCTGTGGTTCAGTGTTCGATGACAGTCGTTGTCTGTTAATGAGGTCTGGTAACGGACGAATGGGCAGAGGCAGCAACACTTCCAGGTTTGAATAAAGCAAATTCACGCCTCTCCTTTCAGCTTCTGTGAGAAGGTCCAAGCATCTCATCCTGTCCACAGCTGAAGGTTCACTCTGAAAGACAACAGGTAGTATTAAGTACTTGAAGCACAAACAAGATTTAACAAAGATGTTTTTAGACCAGTTAGGCCTGTCACGATAATTATGTTATTATATACATGACCGTGATAAGTTGCTGACCTCGATGTTGCCCATTGTGTTTATATGCGTGTTTGTTTACATAAGAATGAATGTCACCAACATCTTAGCCATTTGCTGTCCTCTCATCTGCTCTAGGGCTGTCAAATTAAAATTTCAAATATTCGTCGAATTTAAGATAAAAATACACATTTGAATGTAAAAACTGCATTCGAATAAGTTGTGTAGCGAGCACTAGCACAGATTTTAATTAAAACATACTGTTGAAAAAACACCATGTAAGATATTAACAATGCACTAACAATGTTTTTGAAGAAGAAAAATCTAGAAAGAATAGTTTTAGTGTTTCAAATAATCCAGTGCGATCAATGTCAATCCAATCAATGTCAATAATCCAATCAATGTTGGTGATTGAGCCGCTTAAGCTGCGTGAGCTGAAGCTGAACAGTGACTGAACAGCGGTAAACTGAAGCGTTTTACTAGCAGGTTAATTAACCCACCCAAATGCATCCTATACACATATGAGTTTAATCAGACATTTACACACAACATAAACCTAATGTTATAACCTGCTTCTGCACAAAATTATGCGACTTGGACTTAAGTAAGGCGTAGATACAATGGTAAGTCACATTGTGAATACGCTGTTTTCATAACAATGCACTAAAACACAGACAATGAATAACTAAAGCATAATGAACTCAATACTGTATTACAATAGTGTACTCATTGTAATTTTTCAGGACATCAGGTTTTCACAACAAGGTCAGATTTCACATGTTTTTGTTGATACATGTTTAATATATAAAATGTGTGTAAAATTAGCTTAAATAAAATAGACAAATTTTAATAAATAAATATGACATGACGAAATATTGACTACATTTAAAGGATATTTTCGTCAGAAGACAAAAACTATTTGTTGACGTTCCAATTCCAGTGTCTGAATATTCTTAAGAGTTAAAAGTTCATGGTTCTTTGAAAGGGTGAACTTGCATTATTATGCTGTTATATTATCATTATATCAGTGGCATAAAATGGTCTTGAAATGACGATAATGTTGTCTATCCCAATTATTTCTGGGACAATATATCGTATATAAAAGTTATCGTGACAGGCCTAAGACCAGTTAAAAATAGACCAATGGAATTAACCTTCAACAAATCCTCTACTCCTTTTTCTTGCTGGGTGTATAGAAGCCCCAACAAAGACTCTGTGCATCCAACATGACAGGGTGGTACACTGGCTAGAGGAAGCATACCACCAACAGCAACACTTTCCTTTTTAGCAGCCTCTTTCTTGATCTCACACTCGGATGCTCCTGAGCAAAGACAAACAAGATGTTGAAAAGATGCAGTCTTTTGCCACATTGCACAATTTAATCTCATTTCTGTACCTACATGTACTTACCTGACTGTAAGATGGGGCGTGGGACTTGGCGTCCTCCTCCACTGCGGGTCCAGAACTGCAGGTGCAGGAGGCTCTGCCGGATGTCACATCTGTTCCAATGCAGCAAACATGACAAGTCCTGTGTGTCCGTCCTCACGTCTTCCACGAGACACAGCAGCTGCAGGTAACTTGCCACATCCACCTGGGACACGATGGAGCAGTTAACCATAGACTATATGCACACTTCAGTAGTGACACTGGATAATCATACAACAAACGAGTCTTACCAAAGAAGGAGCTTTGAAATGGATTTCATCAAAGTAGCCATCAAACATTGCACTGAATGTAGGATCTGAAAAAGAATGACTCCAGATGTTTACTTACATTACTATATTCCATCAAAGATGTTACAATGAACCAATCGGGTACTATTCTAGCACTCACCACTGGTTGTTAGGATTACGGGTCTTTTGGTGGTCATCATAAAGGTTTTAACTGCAGCCAGGAATCCAGAATCGTCATCAAATATGACATCAACTTCTTCAAACAAGATGAGGGAAGTGGCAGTTCTCTTGCTTTGCTCTTCAGAGGAGGCCTTAGTCTCTTGACTCTTACACTCAGCTTGAGTGACTTTGCCAGATGTCTTGGGACAGCCTTTTCAACAGAAAAGAATCTCTTTAGACAAGATATTTTCCTTTCCTTAAATATTCGTCGCCCTGACAGGACTATTAAGAGGATTTGATTAGAAAACATTGCTTCTTATATATAACTTTGCACACGACACTTACTCATTTGAGCCTTTTTATCTTGATTAACGTCATCTTTGCCTGTAGGCCTTCCGCCCATTTTGAAGAAACTCGCCAATGATTTTGGTGCCAAGCTTCCTTTCCTCGATGTAGCACCTCGAGGGGACTGTGGTGGTTTCCTGGGTGATGACACAACTCGTCTAGGAGAGTTCACCTTCCCTGTGATAGGAAAAGGAAAACTGAGTAACACGGCCTAGGAATAAACACCTCAAACCAAACATATCCAAGTAAGATGCAAGTCCTGAGGATAAAAAAAGAGCATATCGGAGGGGAAAAGACTGGAAGTTAAGTTAAGAAAAAGTATATAAATGAATGTTTAGACTAATGCAGTATGTCTGGAGTATGTAGCATCCACTCACTAGGTGAAGAGCCAGGCTTGGTTGAAAGACTACTGCTGCTGTAACTGTTGAAGAAAGTGGGCTTATGGGCATTGACCCCTTGGATGTCCACTTGATGAGACTGGGTGGCCTCTTTCAACTGAGACAAGATCTGACGGCCGCTACGCTGAGAGGAACAATTTACCTCAAACACCTAGGGCAGAACATTAAATCAGTGTCTAACAGTAAACATATATCTTTATTAGAGTTATTACACTGACTACGTTTACATGCACATCAATATTCAGACATTAATCGGAATCCGTCAATATTCTAATTAATGTTGAGTCGTGTAAAAGCCACAATCCTATTGCTCGATTCAGATTAAGACAATATATTGATTCCCCAAATTCTGATTTCCACCCCTGGAATATGCCTGTTTTAATCGGAATTTTGTTGCATGTAAAAACCTTATTCAGAAAATCCACTGAAAGGAGATATATGCGTATGCTCAGTCCGCAAGGAATTGTGGGTGCTAACAGATGCTTAGCTGTATTCTAGGTATTTAGGAATGGCAACTCAGGCTTAAACATATAACAACCATGTATACAGGAATATTCTGATGCCTGTGCATATATAAACATCGTATTCGGAGTATGGCTGTAACCCGAACAAAGGGAATTTGACGTGCATGTAAACGAAGTCAGTGTCATGGTTTCATGATTATGGTCACGGTGTATGACTGGACATTTACAGTGCCCTCCACTAATATTGGCACCCTTGGTAAATATGAGCAAAGGAGGCGGTGTGTTTAACCTTTTGATATTTTGTTTTTGTTAAAAAAAAAATTCACAAAAATACTCTGCTCTCATGGATATCAAACAATTGCAAATACAACACAGGTTTATCCAAAAACAAACAAACAAACAAAAAACAATTTTGTTTAAAATTATTGGCACCCCTATGATTTCATGAGAGAGAAATATATTTGAAGTATATTCCCACGGATATTAAAAAAAAAAAATAAAAATTAGGTACACCTGGGTGACTAGGAACAGGAAATTGTATAACCATGACAGGGGTATGTATATATATATGAGGTAATACATAGGCCAAATTCCCTTAGTCATTCATAACAATGGGTAAGACCAAGGAATATAGCTGCGCTGTGCAGCAAAAGGTTGTTAAGCTTCACAAAATGGGAAGTGGCTATAAGAAAATAGCACAAGCATTGAAAATGCCCATTTCTACCATCAGGGCAATAATCAAGTCAATAATTAATAAGTTCCAGTCAACTGGAAATGTTATGAATCAACCTGGAATTGGACGTGTGTCTATATTGTCTCAACGCACTGTGAAGAGGATGGTTCGAGTGGCCAACAAATCTCCAAGGATCACAGCTGGAGAATTGCAGAAGTTAGTTGTGTCTTGGGGTCAGAAAGTCTCCAAAACTACAATCCGAAGTCACCTACATCACCACAAGTTGTTTGGAAAGGTTTCAAGAAAAAAGCCTCTACTCTCATCCAAAAACAAACTCTTCAGTTTGCCAGACACTACTGGAACTTCAAATGGGATCGGGTTCTATGGTCAGATGAAACCAAAATAGAGCTTTTTGGCAATAAACACCAGAGGTGGTTTTGGCGCACACAGAGAGGTAGCCATATGGAAAGGTACCTCAGTTGAATGCTCACAGTTAAATATGGTTTTGGCTCTTTAATGTTTTGTGGCTGCTTTTCTGCCAGAGGACCTGGACATTTTGTTAGGATACATGGCATCATGGACTCTATCAAATATCAACAGATAAATGAAAACCTGACTGTCTCTGCCAGAAAGCTTAAAATGGGCTGTGGTTGGATCTTCCAGCAGGACAACGATCCAAAACATACATCAAAATCAACATAAAATGGTTTACTGACCACAAAATCAAGGTCCTGCCATGGCCATCCCAGTCCCCTGACTTGAAACCCACAGAAAACCTGTGGGGTGAACTGAAGAGGAGAGTCCACCAGCATGGACCTCGAAATTTGAAGGATCTGGAGAGTTTCTGTATGGAGGAATGGTCTCAGATCCCTTGCCATGTATTCTCCAACCTTATCAGGCATTATAGGAGAAGACTCAGAGCTGTTATCTTGGCAAAGGGAGGTAGAGCACAAAATATTGACTAAAAGCGTGCCAATAATTGTTGCACACCTATATTTAACAAAGATATTTTGGGGGTAAACCTGTGTTTTTTGCAATTGTTTGATATCCATGAGAGCAGAGTATCTTTGTGAATTTTTTTTAACAAAAGATCGAAAGTTTAAAGACAATTTTTTACAGCTTTCTTTGCTCATATTAACCAAGGGTACCAATATTAGTGGAGGGCACTGTACCTCACCGCTGACTTTTTCAAAATACAGATTAAAATGCAGCCTTTCTGTCCATTACTGTCTACCTGTTATTTTTTTATACGATCAAGTTCCTTACTCCAGTTGTTCTCATCCCTTTCTTGTTCAGCTCCGACTCCTCAAAAATGTAGGTCACATTTCACAGCCCCCTCCCTCTGAACTCCCCGTAAATCATACTACAACAACCTCAGTCTCTCTGCCTAGGATCTAAAAACTAGTTGGCTGTGTAATGCTCTACTTTTGTTAGCACGTTACATTACGACCTCTGCTGCCACTATTAGCATGTTGGATGTGTAAAATGAATTTTGTACAAAGATTTTATAATAAAATGTTCATTGATTTCCCTTTAGTTATATTTTTAGTGTAGGTTTAAACATACCATGAAAATTTCTCTCATCTTTGTTGTATGTTTAACCTGTAAGCTCTAACCTTTAGAAACATATTACATGAGTACACACACCTTGAAGCCGAGCTCCTGAGCGCAGGCATATACAGCGGCGGTTTTGCCTACTCCAGTGGGGCCTGTAATGAGCAGTGTGTTACAAAGCATGTCCTCTGCATCCTCCAGCCCCTCGCTACTGTCACATCCTAACCAGGAGTCTACACAGGCACACAGCACAGTCAGGAACTTACAGGCTTATACACATCAATCTACTTTGAGCCTCAAGGACTGCAGTGTTATTTACCATTACTATCGCCTTCTTGCTTTTTCTCCTGCTGCTTTCTTCTCTCTTCACGGTCAGCCCTGAGTTTCCATTCCTTCAACCAACTAGTTATCAAAATGATAAAAGAACATCAGTGATGTACCTTCCTAGTTTACAGTATTCCTGCAAAAAAATTAATTAATGGTCCTGAACAGTGCAGACCTGTGCAATTTCCTAACAGAAACTGCGTTTCCAATGACGTCACTAGAATGCTGGGGCTGGTACTTCTCAGTCCAGGGCACATCCTCAGTAACACAATCTGGGGAAAATGATGAACAATAACAAAATGACACTAAGCCTCAAATGTAGGAAGTCGACCGCAATTAGAAGTAGATGTAGTGACAGTAAAATATCTTTCAGCTTGTATGGAGAAGCTAAAAAAAAAAAGGAAACAAGAGACCTACTATATTTTCTCTTTACCTTTGGCGAATGTTTCTGAAGGCGGAGAGTCAAGTATAATAACAGAGTCACACTGCTTCTTGTCCTCTGTGGGTTT